>JAOEHI010001635.1:0-12423 GCA_025447815.1 Percopsis transmontana
GTGTGTGTGTGTGTGTGTGTGTGTGTGTGTGTGTGTGTGTGTGTGTGTGTGTGTGTGTGTGTGTGTGTGTGTGGTGCTTTGCTGATGATGCTCCCTGGTGGGCGGGGTGCTAATTTGCAGGTTAAGGGAGGGGAAGGGAGGGTAAAAATATCTAGATGGAGAGATTAGAGCTCAGAGAAACATCCTGCAACGAGAAAATGGTGGGGAATTCATTTGGGATACAGTCTCTGTGTGTGTGTGTGTGTGTGTGTGTGTGTGTGTGTGTGTGTGTGTGTGTTTTAATTTACCATAAAAGTTCAGTAGCGTTTTTCTTTCCCCAGCTCGCTTTACAGTAGCTGTTGATGGAAGTGTGCGTGCGTTTGTCCCACTCACCCCTGGGAGTCCAGCGTGTTGGCCGCGTCCAGCAGGAGTTTGGCCAGCATGGTGAACATGATCAGCCTCATTTCTGGGTCTCTGTCTGGGTGGAGGCAGTTCTGGAGTAACGGCATTAGCTGGCTGACGAACTCTCCTATCACAGGACCTGGGACACACACATTAAGACCCAAAATGTATGTTGAAATGTGTTTGTGATGTGAAGGCTGGATGCGATGGGTCTTCCTTAATTCACTACACAATCCACTGATTTACTGTTACCATTCTGTTCCTTTTTCAAAAGGAAGGACCGGAAAAATAATCCCCTAGTTGCACACTCGTTACCTAATTTTTCTAGAATTGTGAGGACCACATAAGAAACGACGGATATTAACCAGAGGAACCAAGGTCCTTGGGTGAGACCTCTAAGGAATGGCGAGACAGTGAAACACCGTTATGAGGAAATGAGAAATCAAAAGGCCTGTCCCCATTACAGGAAAAAGGGAAAGTATTTCCAGTTAACAATTCCCACGAAACCGTATAAGGTGTATTTAAAGAACAATTTATGGCAACATCTTATCTAGCGTATAGTGGTCAGCGACCCGCAGCTATAGAAACAGACAGAAAAAACAAGACAGTAACAACTAACCTGTCCTGTAGGAATGAGTGAATAAAATGAGTCTGTCATATTAGCCAGAGGTGAGAGTTACTGGCAGCCGGTTTACTCACACTGACCACGGATATGACACACTCATGTTTACGCAAACATTTGCCTTCGTCTTTCTTTCTGCCTCACTGACACAGATTGGGTCAGGTACCCAACACAATGGGACAACACATTCTCACAGCAGCTGTAGGAAAAGACAGTCAGTAAGGGAGGATATGAGAAGGCAATATTTAGCCAGAGACGGGTGTGTGAAGGGCTGATGAGCAAGCAACATGTCTCGCTTGTCAAATAAACTGCCGTCGTTCGACAGGAAGGTGTTTTTTTGTTGTTGGTCTAAATCACGCGCACATCAAACAAAATCCCGTCGTCTGTGTTCTGTGTCTCCGGGTGCAGACGTCGGACTAAAGATCATAGCTTAAAAAGTTAACACCAGGGGGGGCTTAAAACACACACACACACACACACACACACACACACACACACACACACACACACACACACACAGCTTCAAAGTGGCCTTGATGGAGGTTGAAGGTCAAGACTGCGAGTCTGGGCTGTTGTTTGATGTAATGACCTTAAACTGGCCTGGTCAGATGGAGACTGAACTGGTCACTTAGCACTGGGAAGGGGGGGGGGGGATTAGCTGGCTATACTTCAGCTGCCCATACAATTGTGGGAACAGAGGTAGATGGGGGAGAGAGACAAAAAGAAAGGAGAGAGAGAAAGAGAGAGCGAGAGAGAGAAAGAGAGATATGCACTGATGACAGAGGATTATAAAGGGATAGCAGGAAAAACACACGCACAGACTGAGGGAAGAAGTCACTAGATCAACAAGTGCTAGTGTGTGTGTGTGTGTGTGTGTGTGTGTGTGTGTGTGTGTGTTTCAAACTCCCTGTCCTCTCCATTTCACCCGAGAATTTCACCCCCACCCCCCAAAATTCTTTTACAGATCTGCACGATTCAAATGAGTCACATTTTCAAGTCAAAAAATTCAGAATTCCGTATGAATCCGGATGGTGTCTTGGGGGGGATCTCCTCCCAGAGCATCAGTGAGCTCCTAGACAGCCTGACGGATACACCGATACATAACATCCAGGAGAAAGAGAGCGAGAGCAGTGTAGATACATCACAAACCCATGGACACCAACTGGTAAAAGAGACACTTGTAGTTTATTTTATTTCAACAATGAATACATATAATTGAAAGGGCCAAACCACCAATATTTGAGGCACATGAATTCCAATAAATGAATAGTAAAAAAGACAACATTTTCTTCTAAGCTAGCGAACGAGTTCCCCCTAAAAAGCCACCACAGTTTAGTAGTGTCTTGTGTCCATGCAGTCTCCTCACCTGATTGGACGGCTATGACCTGCAGTTGTAGCCTCTGTAGGGAGTAGCTGGACCAGCTGTTGACAGAGGCGGACAGCCAGTCCAATAGCTGGCACATGTGCTTTCTGTATAGCTCCGTTACTGAGGCCAAGCCCTGCACCTTGCACAACCCCCAGATACTGTCCAGAGCCTGGGGAATCAGGGGAGGAGGGAGAAGGAAGGATAAAAGGACACCTTTTAGATACTACAAAATTAACCTAAGCCTGGTTAGCAACTTGGCGCTAGCATCAGTGAGACCACACCCGCCTCCATTCACCCAGGGCTGGATTCCACTGAACAGATGATGTTAGCTAGCAGAGTCACTGAACAGGCTGGTATCAATGCTACTAAAAATAAACTGTAGGTTTATCACCTTAAAACACAGAAATGTGTTTAAGGTGATAAACAAGATGAATAAAGAAGGGGTGATGACAGAAATGGATCACGGCAGCACAGGATGTAGTGTGCAAACCAAAAAAAACTACAGCTGTGCTCTTGTAGCTTCTGAGCATGGTGGAGGTCTGATGAGAGACATAAATCCTCATGTGGAATCATGGGAAAAACAACAACTGCTCAGACATTGTGAGGATCTTACGCATCATCCCAGTAAGGAACACAAACACCAGCATTTAGAGAGGATGTCCCACAGACACGCCACCCAAAGAAAGACCTCAATAAGCTCAGCTGAGAAGATAGGGCAAGAATATAAGACTAAGGGAGTAAATAAGACGTCCATCTCCTGAGGGCAGGGGAAGTGACCCTTAGGCCACTCCATAGCCCTCTTCACAGTCCCTTTGGGATTGACAGGGACACAGACAACATCTGAATCACAGCTGAGCCCCTTCAGACTTCCAACAACCCTGAGCCGTCCTCCGATGGGAAAGAATAGCTTCTTTTCTGGGAAACGAGCGCTGCCTGCCCTCGACGTCCGGGAATGCCAAAGGCCTTTCTCAGCCTCCCACCCTCTCTCTTTCTCTCTCTCTCTCATTCCTGACTGCCCGTGTCCCTTCTCTGACACTGGTTAGTGTCTGAACACACACGTGTGCACGCATGCTAGAAGCCCGTGTTGCGGTGTCTGGCGGCATCGATGCTGGTTCCCTTCCCGCTCCTCTCCCTGTTATTACTCTTCTACCAGGGACAGAACCCCCCCCACCGAAGTCACCAGCTGCATTGGCTCTCATACAGTCAGATTTACATGTCACTATATGTGTGGCCAGCGGTGCCATCGGGCTGTGCACGTCCCGGGTCGTGGCTGTTGCCCGAGGTGACACAGGTATACGGATACCGACACACCTGCTACAAACGGCACACCTCGTACCTCTCCCCTCGCCCACCTCCTTTCACCGAGGGCTGGATTTAAAGTTGCAGTTCCACTGCAAAGCTGCAATTTCAGCTCCCGGCTAAGTAGGTAATTATACAGTTGGCCGTGCCCACTTTAACCCCGCAATAATGGGTGCATACCTCAAATAACTTGCTCGTGTCACAAAACCCGCTTACCTCTCTAATAAAAAAGATATATTCTCGAAAAAAAAGAGGAGTAGGTTTGTAAACTGGTTGCCAACGGGAAAGAACAGCCGAGAAGAAGAAGAGATTTTGGGATAACTTGTTGGATTTCTTTTAAATCTCAAGGCCATACACATCTGTGTGTTTTGTGCGCATGTACAGTATGTGTGTGTTTCTCACCATATTGTTGAGCAGTGGTTCAGTAGACATGCTCTGGGTGGAGATTAGCACCTGTAGCAACTGAAGGCTAACCGACCGACAGTCAGCTTCACACTGAGACAGCAGCACATCGACACAGGCCAACAGCTGCTCCAGATACACCACCTGGGAGAGAAGGAGAGAGACATTTTGTTGTTTCCAGGAGCTATAACCTTTTATGATAAAACAAACATGAAAAAAAAACTCTTTACTAATACAACATTGAGAAAGCTGCCTCTCTTTCTACTCCACTCTCGTTTCTCTCTCCTGTGGTTTAATCGCAGAAGTCAACTAACCAACCCATTTCACACAACAAATATTATAAAAAGTAAGAAGCTAACAGTTAGCTAACAGATTAGCCAACAGCCAGAGTGAGACGTTATTTCCATCTCCCTGCATGTGTGTGAGACGCCTGTTACCCCCCCATCACCACCTACGATTTTGACTGTCTCGGTGAGCTCATGTTTAGACAAAGGCCTGGGCCCGTGGCTCAGGCTAATTTCCATGCCATCACTGGAATCGTGGCTTCCTTTCCTGTTTTTCCCTGGTTTTTCATTAGGCCCTGGAGGTAGGAGTGTGAATGAGTGCGTGCGTGCGTGCGCGTGTGTGTGATAGGGTGGGCTTTGTGTTTTTCCGCTTTTCCACTTTTCCAACACATATTTTTGTAGCAGTCACTAGGGGGAGCAATACTTCTTCTCAAACCTGAGCAGCATGGCACAATCGGCAGGAAGGTAACGAGTGCTAAGCTAAATAAATATGACCAGAGTATTAGAAGAGGCTGAGCTTGCGGGGGAAGATTCGTGACTTCCAGCCTGTGAGAAACACTGTGAGAGAATGTGTTTATCTTACAAGAGAGAAAGAGTGTGAGGGATTGTTTTGGAGGCGGGGAGTCATTTACACAAGCGTGGCCATAAATTGGCAACAGCTTGTTATATGCGTATGTATATTTACAGTGAGCACTCTCAGGCAGTAGCGTACTTCAGGTCGGCTCGCGTGCGCCCGTGAATGGCCAGGGCTTACGCCGCTATTTCTTTATTTGCGCGAGTCATGACTCGGATTCCAATGGCTTCAAGTGACTCAGCGGGTAGCTAGCTGTCACCACTGTTATGCATGTACAGTCAAGTGATGGGGGATATTCCTGTCTTCACCCCAACCGATCCTTGGCGCAAGAACACTCGTTGCATTACTGGGTTTCCTCATTGCTACAGTTGGGGGGGGAATCCTTGCAAAGGTCGTAGCAGCTGACAAACAACAGGGCACACACACACACACACACACACCCACACCCACACGCGCCACTTGTGCGGAAAACAACCATTAGGCCTGTGCGAGAGAGAAGCCGAGCGGAAAAAGTGGCGTAGTGTAATGATTAGGTGGACACCTGGAGGGGCAACATACACCTGGTTTCATCGGCCTGGGCATGCTCAAAGCAGCACACAACGCAGCGTGTACGATGCTGTCCATGGCTGGATACCCCAATTACACACACATACACACGACTGCTTTAAACTGACATACTTCTGCAATTGGGGGGGGGGGGGGGCTAACTTTTCCTCTCATGGCAGTGATGTCGCTATGGCAACGGGAACAACACTAACAGCCGCCGACGCCCATTCCTCTCCCGTCTTGCTCCATCGATCGCTCCGGAGTGTCACAAACACTCCACAGCTGTCAAAGATGACGAAGGGCGGGCAGGAATGCATAACAGTACTATGTGCACACGGCCTCGCGTCCAGAGTGTTAGCCACTCTCAGCATGTGTACGGGTAAGATCAAAGGGGGTGGAGCCCATTTCCTCACATCCTATCCACCCCATCACGTGCCTCTGGGCTACTGTGGGGGTCACATTTACTGGTTACATGTGCCCCAGCCAGACATGTTCACTGTTCACAGCGCAGGTCGTAAATACGCCTGCTAACTTACGCTCCGGGCCTCCGTCTCTCTCTGCTACAGTCCCTGCCTTTATACTTCAGCCCCGCAGATATTGCGATGCCTCTGTTACCTTGGCAACCCACATCACAATCCGCGGAGTGTGCCGTTAAAGAAGGGGAACTGCTATGTCTTTGTGGGATGCCCACAAGCAATTCATGAGCAAACACCCCATATACAGCAAACTACTGCGGTATAACTAACCACCAGGTTGGCTTTTATTTCCCTCCCCCTTGCCCCGCCGCCATCTCCGTCTGGCTTTTCATGTTTCAAGCTTCTGTTAGCTTAGTGTGTGATTTGTGAGATTGCTATTGCAGGCACACATTGTCATTTTTCATATTATCATTTAAACATTAGCAACACACCAAGACACCCTAGCAGCAACCCTAGCAGTCAACCACAGTGGTGGTTGCTAGGGTGCTCTGGGTTCGGCATAGCTATGTGCCCCAGCGAACACTTATCAATGCCTTAGCAACCACCTAGTACACCCGCCCTAGAGAGGAATAAAACGCGTAAAAGAGTAGGCGGAGTGTCCATATCCCAGAGTCTTCAAACTCCCTACAGTGCCCAGTGGCTTTATCTCCTCCATTCACTTTGAAGAATATTTATATTTCATTTCTTAATGGCTTTATTTTGGTCCAAGTCTTAGTTTACTCTCTTTTTTCACTCCCCAGCATTCTCTCCCACATATAAGCTCCCTGAAGTTAGACCACAAACGCACATATTGAAAACGTTATGAAGTAGGCTTGAATAAAACACCGTGCCTTCCTGTCGTGTGCATACAGCTAATTGTATATGATATTTAGATAGCATAAGCTAGATGGTTCCATCTGCACTCTGTACTGGGCAACTGGGTGATGTTCCAGTGTGTAACCATTTGAGTAGTCAGTATTAGAGCTCTGTAGCGTGCCTCTGCAGGACACAGGTGCTCCTGTCTCCAAGCACTCTGGTATTCACAGCTGAAGAAGTGACCTGTCCCTGCTCCCTGCGGTGAACCCTGCCTGTTTTCGCAGAGCTCTGCAGGTGCCTTGTCTGGGTGAGCTCTATAATGGTACTGTACGGTCCTGGGCCCACAGGCAGGCAGGGGGAGAGAGAGAGAGAGAGAGAAAGAGAAGCAGATAGAGGAAACAGAGGTCTGGCTCCATCTGTGTGAGAACGGGTGATCCCCCCCGCTCTATCCTGCCATGTCTCTCTCTGACTGACCGACTGACCCCTGCTGGAGAGGACCAAGGGGGGGTCTGGGGTTTGTAGGGGTGTATTCTTCCCAACCCCATCGATCACCGGCCTTGACCAGCTTGCCTTTGAAATTTCAGGGCTTCTTTACACAACATGTCGGTAGTGAGTGGAGGCAGTGGAAATTAGAGGGAATGTGTGTGTGTGTGTGTGTGTGGGAAGGGGTGCTGAAACCTACGGCGGGCTGTTAAAAAAACAAAGCCAGAGCTGCCGTGTCTGTCCAGTGGGGTCAGGGCAGGGGTCAGGAGAAATTAGCAGCTTTTTTTGTTATTATTATCCCAGGGAGGAAATTCTTTCAGTGGGGGGGTGGGGTGGGGGGATGGGGGGATGGGGGGGGGTGGGGGGGCAGATGGGTGAGTCAGTGGTGCTGCAGGCCTCGGAAAATAGCTCCCTGCCAGCCCGCTGTTATTTTGATATCAAAAGGGAAACCAATTTGGGATAAGAGGAAAGAGGGCAGGGAAAGAGTCTGCTCCGGATTCTATGGGGTTTTTCCACTGACAGACTACGTTGATCACAGACTGAAATGTGGAGGTCACAGGAGGGCATTTAACACAACTATTTTTTAAAGATTGATTTTGAAAAGGTGTTTCAAACATCAACAGCGAGTTAGCGCACACATCTATACCCTTACACAAACGTTAACCGTTATACCGTTAATATGGGTAAAGGGATTGTCTGGTACCGGAAATGTGCCAACCTGTTGATAGTGCTGGCAGACGTCGGGCTGGACCAGAGTGTTGGCCACCAGCTGGAGGTGAGGAATGAGAAGGGGTCCAGAGCAGCCCCCAAGGACTGCAGCCAGCATCGTGAGGGGAGCCCAGGGGCAGGAGTATGAGGAAGAGTTCTCCACATGGTCCAACAGCAGCTTGAGGAAGACCTCGGGAGGGACGAAGGTCCCCAGCAGCTTAGCAGCCGCAAGACACTGGCCAAGGGGAGAAAGAGAGGGAGAGATTCAGTAATAAGTAATGAGTAATAAGGAAAGGAAAGGAAGGATGAGACGTAAAAAAAATAAAAATAAAAAAGATTATTTATTTTTGCCAGCAGATCAAAGCTTCACAGACACTTCCTCTATAAACAGCTGCATCCCAAGTCCTTGAGCCTAGCTCGGCCCAGACCGGCCTGGTCTAAATCAAGGATTGTTGATATGAGCCATATTTCACTGGCGCTGACCAGTTTGAGGCCAACAGGTGTGTCCTAAAGCCAAGCAGCCAGCATGATAATCAACACAATGTAAATCACTATTAATGTGCAGGGGAAACAGGGGAGAATTCAAATAGCATGAGGCTCTACCTGGCTTTTCACAGAGGAACGTATGTAGGATATCCTCTTACTCTTAGGACAAGTCTAGCAATCTATCAAAAATGACAAGTTAAAAATGACACAAAAACAGCTGCCGTCTCCGCGGAGAAGAGCTAACATCAAGGACACGCACATCGAGAAGACGCATCAAACGCGCACAAAAAAAGTGCACAACTAAGTGCACAACTAAGTGCACAACTAAGTGCACATAGTTTTATATGGAGAGAAAAATGCAATTTGTGGATCATGGTACTTGCATTTAAAAATAAGTTTGAGACATTTTTCTCTCCAGTTTTCTGAGCAGTAAAAATCTATTGTATTTTACTTCCTTTCTGTGTTTTTGCAACAAAAATGTTATGTTCAGTAGTTTTATTTGTTGGAAACGTGTTCTCAGTATGGTTTTCCTGAGCCTATCGGCAATGCCTCCTTAACCCACGCTTCTCGTTTCCCATTTATACTCACGTTGGCGCCCACCTCCCTCTCGTCGTCGGAGCAGGCGCGGTAAAATGTGGCGAGGAGGGGTTGGAGGTGCTGGGTGGCGTGGTCCTCGGCATGGAGCAGCAACAGAGGCAGCAACTGGGAGGTCTTGATCCGGGTGGGAACGAGCCAGTCGGTGATGTCGTGTGTGATGGCGGGCACCAGTCTGCCAAGGTTTCTCACCACCAGCTCCCTGCAGCCCAGCCCAGGGCGCTCCACTGGGGTACAGAGGACATCACTATGTTATGCTATGTATTTATTGGCCAGAGGGGGCAGAGTGGAGTAATAAATAAGACACTGTGGGACACATGTGCCCTTCGCATTCGAAAATAAAAGGTAGTTAACCTGCTTATAAACAAATCCTGATATTGCAAGTTCCGCCCCTACAATTTGCTCCATTTCACATTTCAGTCTGGGAACGCTCAATGAAAGACACATTTGTCAAGCGGTTACACAACCATCGTCAGTTGCGTAGTTTAGTGTAGACAGCAATTAAGTGCACAAGTTCAGAAATTCATCCCGCGTGGGCCTTGTTCTGAGTGGTTGAAGGTGGTTTGAAAATCAGAGTCAAACTCTGTGCTTGGAGGAACAGGATGGTCTTGCCAGGCTAAAGGTCAACCAAATGGTAGAATTCATTTCTGGTAGTATCTTACCTAGACTAGACCAATATAAATAAATAAAAGACCCGTCTCATTTTCTTTCTTCGGACATGGTGAACTCAAGATGAAATAGCTGTTGAAATCCCATTTTCTACACATTGGTCTTTTGTGACTGAGGGTTCCTCTGCAGGGGATTTGTCAGAGCAAGTGCAAGTGCAAATAGCCTGCTTGAGACCACACCCTATGCCCCTGTCGCGCTCTCTCTCTCTTTCTCTGTCCTCCCTTTTTCATTCTTTCTCTCCTGTAAACAGGCTAATGAAAGGGGAAGAGGGGAAAAGGGGAAGAGGGTGATAAATCAGGCAGAAACACACGGGGACAAGACAAAACACGCCCGTTTCTGGTCGTCTCCTACTGTCTGACAGTGACCTCTTCACGCTGGGAGGCCAGGCAGATTTATGGTTGCTTAAAGAGAAAAAGAGAGAAAAAGAAAACCCTGCTTCTATCTTTCCTGCTTCTAGGCATGGCCTATATTCATCGGTATTGTCACCGAAGCGGCTTTAGGACCGAGACATTGGGGGGGCCCTACCTCCCACAATGGTTAGTCTGCTGTTGCTGCTAGGTCACAGTGACCAGGTTCAGGTTTAGACACACACTAGGCCCCGGGGGCATGCTCTTATCTGTTCTAGCCCGCGCCTGGCCTTAGTTGACTCACCCACACTAACATTGTTATGATGATAGAATGACAGCGTTATGGTATCCTGCTTTAACTGACACATCAGCATCATTTAGCTTGTTAAAAACAAACTACATGGCTATAAAAAGGACTTCATGGCACAGGCCAGGGTGAGTCTTGCGGTTAGCATTCCATTCAGACATTAACTTTTCCACATCACATATTTGCATTGTGTTAGTATTAAAGAGCTTTATGCACTGGGAGAGAGTGAGCCAGTGCACCTGGGCCCTATTGTGATATGTGGAATTCAACAACCAATCCAGGTTTAGATTAAATCTTAAATTACGGCTTTCGCTGAAAAGAGAGCATGATATTATTTTACAGGATGTGAGAAAGCCTATAGGATAATCAGCTGTGGGAAAAATGCTTCACAAAATATACAGCCTAACTTGAAGCTGGAGCCCAGGGATTTTCCTGCTTATTTTACCTCGACAGGAAGACTCCAGAACTTAACTGCAGTATTACACTGTAACAAAGCTGTCCAGAGCTCACCCAGTCAGGGGGAGGGGGGTAACGCTAGGATGTCGCCCACCTGTTGACGGCTGTGTCAGAAAGACAGACAGATTTAGACAGACAGAAGAAAAGCCACTTTGCCAGCCAGAAACACAAGCCGTCCAGAGGGGCTGACAGGCGGTGTCCTTCCTTCACCACGACCAGGTCACGGTGTCCTCCTTATTACCGTGTTGACAAACGGTATTAATAGGTACTAATAGGAGCTCAAGTAGGGAACAGACACTGCTCTGTCTCCCAATGACTACTATCCCACCCAGTTCTCTCTGGACTCCCATAGAGGTCTGTGTTTAGACAAGACTAAAGGTGTTGCCCCTGAACAGAGACCCACACCCCTGCCTTTCTTAGCATGTGATCTTACTGCATGTTGCTGCAGTTCACGTCAAGGAAATGCCATTTTAAGATAAACTCTGTCCTAACCTGCTCTTTAAGTGTCATTACTCAAAGTGAGGCTGCCTGAAACAATAACCCTTAAGTCAGAGGTCTCTCTCTCTCCTAACCAATTTGTCTTTTGCAGGGATAGAAACAGAAACAGAAAGTAAATAGTAATTAACCTGAGGACGGTATTTATATTGTGCTCTATTATCTTCAGTGGACCGTATATGACATGGCATGCTAAATTTGTTCAGGCTAAACCACAGCAGATAAGTGGAGAGGATTAGATTAAGGCACTCAAACCAGTAATTTAAGTTAAATCAAATAATTATGGCCTTTTCTCTGTGTTAAATGGCCCTATAAAAAGGGTTAGTTAGTGATGAGAGTGAAAGAGGATTTCATGTAAAGTTTTGCATTGGTCTGATTATTGTTTCAATTAATTAATGTACACACAAACTGCATAAGTAAGCTATTATGATGGATCTCTCATACATACATGGCACTGAATGATAAGTAGCCAGAGATACCTCTTTCTACCGCAAACCAGAGGAAAGAAGGCAGACCAACAGGCAGGGCAGTCTAAGCCTTTCATGACCCTGCGTTATTTATTTAAAAAAAAATCTACAAACTCCTTACATGGGTTTAGATTTATGTTAAGGTTTATCATATTTCAGAGCGTGCACTAAACTTCCATCGAGGCACTAACTGCTAGAAAATTATGTAAGCTTTCAAAATCCCCTGTGTCTACATCTTAGTAGCATGTAAGAGAAGCAAGGTGCTGCTACGTTGCGGGCTTTGGCTGACCTCCTGCTGGGTAGAGAGGAGGTGGTTTGAGGAGGAAGTCCATCTTGTCCTTAATGTCATCCTCATTCTCCTTCTCCCACTGAGCACCTGTCTGCTTCCAAAGGTCACCTGCAAGAAGTCTGAAGGAGGGAGGCAGCACTGTCAGCATCAACTTCATCATCATCACGTATTTCATTTTATATTGCAGTTAAAGCATTAAAGCTACACTTCTTGATCACATAAGCACCTCAGAAACCCCCGCTTGTTTGAAAAAATAAAAAACAACTTTACAACTTAAACTACTCTGTGTGTGTAATATATACAGACACACACACACACATATATATATATATATATATATATACACATATACATACACACACACACACACACACATG
>JAOEHI010001636.1:0-12422 GCA_025447815.1 Percopsis transmontana
TTTTTTAAATATATTCATTGATTTTGATAATTATAAATTTGTATATATATATACTATATATGACCACATTTATATATATATATATATATATATATATATATATATATATATCGTATGGTTATGATCAACCGCATAAGCTGTAAAAAGGCTCCCTGTGCATTGAGAAGGGGTGGCGCTTTGATGATAATTAATTATGAAAATGCATAATTATTAAAAATATTACATATTCATGTTGACACATATTCATACCCAGAATATAAGATAAGATATACTTTTATTGTCCCCGAAGGGAAATTTGTATATAAAGGTCGATACGCCACACTCTCTCTCCTACTCTCCCTGGCTCCATCCTTTGCACATCCAAGGCTGTTGCAGCATTCCGCTACAATAGCAGCAGAGGAGTAGTCCAATCAGTGTGCAATTGTGGATGGAGACTGGCTCATGCCATTCCACCGCCAGTAACTGCTGCTCACGCAAACACAGACAGACACAGTTTAGCCTTGCAAAGCATCCTTTGCTTAGTGCGCTGCTTATCTTAGGATCCCATTATCTTAGGACCTCTGAATCTTTTCCCGTGTACATTTATCTTATTGAACAAAGCAACATTATAATAATAATCCCATTGTATGAGATTGAGGTACCCGGCCTGGCCCCCAGGGCCCCAGGGCCCCAACCCCATCTCCCGGTCTGGCTCCCTCGCCGGCTCCCTGTCTGGGTCCCTGTCTGGCTCCCTGTCTGGCTCCCTGTCTGGCTCCCTGTCTGGCTCCCTCGCCTGCTCCCTGTCTGGGTCCCTGTCTGGCTCCCTGTCTGGCTCCCTCGCCGGCTCCCTGTCTGGCTCCCTGTCTGGCTCCCTGTCTGGCTCCCTGTCTGGCTCCCTGTCTGGCTCCCTCGCCTGCTCCCTGTCTGGGTCCCTGTCTGGCTCCCTGTCTGGCTCCCTCGCCGGCTCCCTCGCCGGCTCCCTGTCTGGGTCCCTGTCTGGCTCCCTGTCTGGCTCCCTCGCCTGCTCCCTGTCTGGCTCCCTGTCTGGCTCCCTCGCCGGCTCCCTCGCCGGCTCCCTGTCTGGCTCCCTGTCTGGCTCCCTCGCCGTCTCCGTCTGGCTCCCTCGCCGGCTCCCTCGCCGGCTCCCCGTCTGGCCCCTAGGGCCCCCGTGCCAGTTCCCCGTCTTGACCCTAGGGTGCGTACGCCGGCTCCCAGGACTCCAACGCCGGCCCGTCCTCCGGAGAGGTTCTGTCTCAGCCTCCTCCGGCCCCCAGCCCGTCCTCCGGAGCGGTCCCGCTGGCGCCAGTTTCCTGCCGTCCTCCGGAGAGGTTCCGTCTCAGCCTCCAGCCCCCAGCCCGTCCTCCGGAGGGGTCCTGCCGTGACCATTATTTCCTGTCCGGGCCTTGGAGGGGTCTTTCTTAGTGCTCCCCTCTGTGCTCCCCTCTGTGTTCCCCTCTGTGTTCCCCTCTGTGCTCCCCTCTGTGTTCCCCTCCGTGTTCCCCTCTGTGTCCCAGTACCTTGTCACTTTCACCATCTTCTGCTCCTGGTGAGCCCGTAACCCTCCCCTGGACCATCCCCCTCCCTACCACCCTTATCTGGTGGTTCATAGGACGCCAGGTGGCGTCCTTAGGGGGGGGGGGGGTACTGTCACGATCCTGCCTGTTCCCTGGTCTTTTCCCCTAAGTCTGTTCCATGTTCTCCTAGTGTGTCTGCCTGTGTCCCTGTGTTCTCCCCGGCCCCGCCCTGTTTCCTTATTTGGTCCGTCCCCTCGTTGTTCCTTCACCGCCCTCACCTGTGTCTCGTTCTCCCTAGTGTATTTAGTCTCTGTCCTCCCGTGTCACAGTGAGGTTTGTCGTTTTGCCTTGCCTTGCCTTGCCTTGCCTTGCCTTGCCTTGCCTTGCCTTGCCTTGCCTTGCCTACAGGATATCTAGAGAATAAGATGGATAAATTCAGTGTAGTATACTTGTATAAGATTTAAGCTTGCAAACGCGATTTGACACATGCATTTGGGGCTTTCAGTATGAGACACATACTGATATGTGTCTGATAAGAAGAGTAGGGGTATAGTGGCTGCCAGACAGCACAGATAGAAGCATTAAAGATTCATGGACATAAACATCATCTGTAAATCACTGTTTCACTGATTCATGCATATTTTATGGCGCTTCATAAGCAGTAAAAAGTCTGGGCCAGGTCTGCAGCAAACACTTTCTCTTGGCTTTGTATGATAATGACCATAGGTGTTCCAGCCATCAGCAATCAACCAGTCCACAGATATTAGTCTTCTCGCTGCACTGAGGGCTTTAAGATGGATGAGCCTCATGCAGACCTGAATAGATATGATTGCATAAACAGGTCTATCTCTTCGGAGATGCGCTTCTCCATTTTCTGTTTGTGCTAAGCATTCTGCTATAGCGAAGAGCAACGATGCTTTATTTATTAAGAAACAGGATTAAATTAAATGTATTCATCTAAAGGGAACAGTTTGTTATGATGTGCTGCATATGCTAGCCCTCTTCAAGGACAAATAATTGAACAATAGAAATTCTTTTTTTTATTATATTATAGCAGAAAAAATAATAATTAGGCCTATCTGAGTGGCACTCAGTGCAATAGTCTCCATTGATTGGAAAATTACAGCTGTATAAACTCCAAGTAAATGTAGAACTATATAAGCTATATACTGTAAGTCTCAGCAAAAAGCATTGTATATCAATAACATAACAAATGTTGATAATATACAGTATACTTACAAGTAAAAAGCAGGTTTCACTTTAGTGAAGTATATTTTGAGAAGCAAACAAAACCAGGAGCAAAATTTCACACATCCAGGATAAACATGAATAAACATGAATAATCCGTAACACTTTTACAAAAAACGAACTTGAAACACCACAAAGAACAAAAACCATATACATTTTTCTAAGACGGTCCAAAGACCTGTGTAAGTAGCTAGGGGTGGGGGATGTTATGATCACAGTACCCACTTTTCCCAACTTCTTTGTACATAAAACGGTAAATATGTCATTAAAATGTAGAAGGAAAGCATTTCAGAATTGGGACATTATTACCTTCAAAGTACTGTAGAAAAAACTTAATAGTTCGCCATTTCATTACGAAGTAGAATTGAAACACAAGTGTGGATGTTGTTTTTCAGTACAGCTCACATAGGTTATTATCACAGTTTGCGGTATCGCTAATAGTACCACCAAGGTACCACAAAGCTGTCTCTTAATTTCGTCCTCCTGCATGACATCGTCATGAAATCTCCAAAAATCTAGGAAAACAAGGTTTGGCCAGAATGGATTTTAACTGCAACTCCTGTACTTCTTCTCTTTAGAAATACTGTAATGGCAACACAAAAACAAACCCAGAACATTGCCACATTAAGCTAAATGTGTCTCTGGGTAACTGATTTGATGCAGAATAAAATACAGACGGAAATCAGATGCAGCTGTGGGTACAATTAAATCAGATGTGTTCGGCCTCTCTACAGCTCATCCACCATTAGCAGTGGTGAGACCACGAGCAGGAAACATAATGCCTTAAAGGGGAACACAATAGCAGTGTCAGCTCCCAAGGGGGTCTGTGGAGTGCCTGGGAATAGTACTATTCCTTGTTCTCTGAGGTGTTAGAGCCAGGTTGCTGTCCATTTCGGTGGCAGGATCTTTCAGAGTGGGACAGCTGGGGCTCCCCTACTCTGCTGGACTCCTCGTGGGGTTGCCAGGTTGGCAATGCCAGGGTTCGTCAGCGCTACACATCAGTCAGTGCATGACCCACTTTCACACATCCTCTCCACATCAAAGGACTGGACGAAAGTTTGTGTGTGTGTGTGTGTATCCATAAGTGTGTGTGTGCATATGATTAACTAATCAAGACAATTAGAGATTCCATTAAAGCAACACTATGTAACATTTTTCCTAAAATAACATTCAAAATCATTTTGATGGCACACACAGACTTGTAGTAGGGAGAATAGGGTCTCTGTCATTGCCACTGCGCGCCCGGAAAGTAACTTTGGTGGACCTGGCACGAAACCTCTCACGAGAACAGCGTAATGCTTTACCACACCAAGTCATACTAGGTACTAGATAACACACTCGGGACATCGGTACTGGTAATAAGTGCTCATGTGTCAGTTGTTGTCTAGCTATGTTGGCTAGTTTGCCACTGAAATTTCTATCCCTTTGTGTCAGGGGAATCCAAGTTCTATAAGGTTAATTTGGATTACTAGCTGTTCTTTATGCTTTAGCTTCCCCCAGCATTCCTATATGTTTTAGCCAGGTGTTAGCAAGCGACAGCTCGTCAGAGGAGGCAAGGGAGGCAATGCCTCCTTGGAAATTTAAGAAGAAAAAAAAAAGACAATGAGATTGTCTGTGTATTTATTCAATAAAAATAAGGTTATATCGCCAGGTGTGGTGTGGCTGATATTACTGTGTGAGATCTAACAAGCCATCAAGGGAAGCGAGGAGAACTTCTTTGCCTCCCTTGATAAAAAAATTAATCAGAATTAAGTTTGTTGCGTGTTGTCAAGGAAAAAAATTCAAACACTTGAGGAATGTAAAACAGTTCATCACCTTCAGGTATGCCTCTGGTCGTGAAAATGCTAGCATTTGCCATATTTTTATGCATACAGGCAGGCCAGCTGACAGTCCTCTCTGGGCCCGGGACAAGATAATCTTAGATGGGCCCCCCGCGCCTAGATCTCTCCTTTTCTCTTGCTCTTCCTTTCCACAAATAGGCCTATTTTAATTTATTTTTTTAAATGATTCCATAATTGAATGAGGGCCCAGTTCTGGGCCCCCCCACCCTGGGCTTGAAATGAAGCCTCATCTGATGCTTTTCCTGTATCATCATTGTCTTGAGAAATATGTCACCGATTGGCCTTTTTGGTTTGTTTCTATTTTTTCAAACAGGACTACTTCCGATTTGGAGAATTTCAAAAATCATATCCTGATCTATGCGGGAAAGCGGTTTGCCGGTATACAAAGAGGCAGTTTCGAAAGCATACAATACGCGCACTTTGCTTGCAACAACTGACTACAATCACCACAACCAACGCCTTCCTACATGTAGCCGTGATGGACACAAAATGTATTTTATATAACATTTGTGTACTACCCATGATAAATCATACAGTTGTTACCTAAACAGTTATGAAATGGTGAGATGACTGTCCTACATTTCCTCTCCAAGATACAGAAGGTACTACAAGATCTGGAGTGTCTACACCTTAAAAGACACAAAGGACTACAGCTACATCCCAGACCTGCAAAAGTACATTCTTGCCAAGAGGCTGGGAAGTGGAACAGGCCTTCCCAGAAAGCAAAGTCTAAGGCCTGATGATGGTAGGTGCTTGAGTTTGCTTGCGACAACACAGCCACCACTGGGGAGTGGGTGGTCCCCGAAGTGAGTTGTCATTGTCATTGTTTTAATAGATATTTCTCAATAATTCAAGAGCCGTAAAAATAAATGTTTATTTAATATGTAAATAAACAATGAACCCTCAAACACTCGACATCTGTTAATACTGCACATAATTTTCTCATTTAAAAAAATAAAACAATTACAGGATACAAGGACTGGTTTACATAATGCGGCCAACCCTGAAGCCAATGTGAAATGTGTTGAGAATTTTACAAACGCAGCCACTTGGAATTGCTACCCTGTTGCCTTCACCCAGGCGGCCATGCTGCCACGGTACAAAATGGATGCCACATGCCTATACTGTCACTGCTCCTCTCCTGGCTCCTGATCATCATCGAGGGAAAAATCATTTCATGCAGCATGGGCCAGCCTGATCTAATATATGATACCGCATATATGCCATATAACTTGTACATCTTTCAGACAGGGACATGTCAACAGACATGTCCCTGCAGTTGGTGCAGGTGCCCCAATGTAATGGTGCCCCATCTGGGATGTCATGAGCCATGGGGAACCTCCAATAATATAAAAACGTCAAACATCAGGCCTGGTAGTCTTGTCATGGCCTTTTCCAGCAGTAACTCTTTCTGGGGAGCCGTCAGGGAAAGGATTTTGCCTACAAGATAAACCGTTTGTTTTATTAAAAGTGTTGACAAATAATAAACAAATCTGCATTTAAGATGTTCTTCTCCTGCAGTCTCCTCTGGTCATCAGGGTCAATGTCTTCTCTGATCCCAACTCTTCTGCCTCTGTCTCTCCCTCTTGTGCTCCCACCATCTCTTCCTCTCCTCTGACCTCTCCCACCACCAGTCTTTGTCCAACATCAGAGAAGGATGATTCCTGCAATAAAACAATAGAAAGAACCGTTGTTGTAATATCCAAACCTCATACACTGTTAGATATGCATGAATTATACTTTCTAATTCAGAAAACTAATACAGGGTTGCAAACTGTAAATACTGTCCTTAGCTGTAGTTAGTGTCGTGGAAATCTGTATATTTCATAAATGCCAGGCCGACCCAATAGCAACATAACAGAGTGTGTCAAGTATTTCTACAATGATAACAAATCACTAGAAACAGGTGCAGGGGGTGAAGACCATTTTCTGGCCACCACAGTTAGCTGTACTGACGTTAGCTGTAGTGATCTGTCTCATGGCTAACGGATAATCATCAAAAATCCGACAGTAGTGTACATCCCTGCCAATGTTATTTATAAAAGATTGCGAAGGAGACTGTACACTTATCGGTGTCACCCCTGTTTCACAGAGTTTTGTTTTCCCGGATGCCAACTGAAGGATTATTTTAGCTCACTTAATCAATGTTATATGATTTTGCTTATGTGACATAGCCTTATTTGGAAGAAATGTATTAAAAGTAAGATTGTGCTTTTGAGATAAAAGTGTGTGTGCTAGGACTAGAGACATTTGACCTTTGTACAGGGTGTGGAGGTACCCCACCAGAGCAGGAGAGAACAAACAAAGGATAGAGGTTTATGGTTCCTCGAGAATGTGAAGATCTCCACTTCACAACCTAAGTTTGCAACCTTGCAAACCTATCTCAGCTAGCTTGAAACTCTCAAATGTATATTATGCGCAATATAGCCTATACCATTTATTAAATTACACAGATAATCCAAAATTCAAATTCTTAGCAAACAATGCATGTGGGCTGAAAACGTAAGCAGTTGGCTATTTCAGCAAAAAGTCATTCTTTTTTGTTATTTATTTTGTTGTGTTAGTGTTCATCTCTGTTGTCACAATTAATACAACTATGCAGAGTCATATTTGTGTAAAAGCCTGTAATATTACTCCCAGCTAGCTGGTCTACCAGTGTAAAATAAATATCCCGGTCCTGCATACCCCACGTAACACAATAAACATACAAATACAATCACCAAAAGAACCATAAAAAAAAAAAATATATATCTTCATAAGAGCAAAACACATTTCCCAGTAACTTGCTTTCCCACATATCACTAGCCATTTTCAGAAAATACATTAAACTGAACTAAACAAAGCAACTGAACAACAATTAAAAAGATTAAAGCGAAACGCATCTGCCTGCGTTGCCATTTAAAACAAATGTGCAAATGTCAGAAGATTCTAAAATACTTTTCTATGATCGTTCTTGCTTTTGCCTTTAGTCATTTCAGAGATTTACTGTATTTATAGAGGCGTCGTGTTGTCACAAGTGGTTTGTTTACATCATTAAGCATAATTTATAAAATCAATAAAGGCATTTGTAGCACTGTGCATCCATGGGATGTTTACTGTTGTTGAGGATCCTCTGAAGTGTTGTCTTGTTCCTGAAAGAGAAAGAGATTCACAGTGCCTCAAGACAGAAGAACTTTCTAGCAAGCAGGTTTTATGGGGCTGATATTTACAAGATGCTTTCCGCCAGCAGCAAGATGAGGCTTCAGTAAGCAAAGAAACCAACCGAACCCTCTTATCCACTGCACTATTAAAAAAAACAAAACAAAAAAAAAACACCTCTTACATGCTTCTGGGGGAAGAACACATATCCTTCCATATTCATACTGCACATCTCTTTAACTTAATTTTACTCTTAAACTGTTCTATGTTCCACCATTCCTCTCATGTTTATTATTAGATTATTCAGTTTCTATGTGTACAACTGCAGAGGTGTACACATGAGAGAAAGGTTTGTATTGAGAAAAAAGATAACAGGCACATTGGTGATCAGTAAAGAAAATATTGGATACATTGATTTCTATGAAGCCTATATGCATAATGCATTATACAACATTATGCATGTAATCTGTGACAGAATCAACCATGCCACACAGTGCTGTCCGGGGTTTAAGTGTGCTCTGCACGGTTTATTTGCGCAGTTTAGTAATCACTTAGGTCTTACTCACCCTGCCCGGCATACAGGAATCACTCAGGTCTTACTCACCCTGCCCGGCATACCGGAATCACTCAGGTCTTACTCACCATGCCCGGCATACCGGAATCACTCAGGTCTTACACACCATGCCCGGTATACCGGAATCACTCAGGTCTTACACACCACCTTGTATACAGGAATCACTCATGCAGGACTTGACGATGCCTGCTACCGTCCCACCAGCTTCCACGTCTGCTGGCCTCTCTCCCTGAAGGTTTGCCCCACGCTACTTTTATACGGGAGACAGGTGATGAAGTCCCATAAACCACACCCTCAAACATTTCCTCCCACAGACCACACCCACACCCCCACACACCACACCCACACCACTGCATAAATAACAGTACCAGTACCATTACAACACAGTTGACGCTAGTGGTAGGAATTTCAAATCTTTTTACTGACAGATCTTTTAATCTCGATCAGTAAAATTAACTAATCTTTTCATTTCGTTCATTCTGTTCATTCTAACTATAGGCTAAGTGCGGCGCTTTAGCTCTCTTGTGGGCGATGTAAAAAAAGAGCGCATGGCTACATGTCAGCCTATACAGCTGTCACGTGAAAAATGACCGAAAGACACAAACCCGAAGACTAGTTATGAGTCGTAAACTATTAATTTCTGTTTCCTGTGCATAGCCCTCTTTCCTGTTGCTGAGCCTATAGGCTACAACTTGTTACAGTCGGCTGAGGGGTTGGACCCCAGAAGCAGAGTCAAACGCTAAGACAAGAGATTGAGGTTAACTGTTTTATTTTCTGTATAGACTCAGAGAGTGAGTGAGATCAAAGGTGTGGCGGATTTTCTGGTGAAGGTAGATGGGAGGCGATGGTGGAGGGAAGAGATAATAAATGTACAATTCATTTGCGATTAACTATGCGATTAACTAGTTTTGACAATTTTCTTGAGGCTTTTCCTTCCTACTTCTCAAGCTGGCCTCTGATAAACTCCTAGAACCTCTGATCAATCTGGACTGACCTTTTGTTCAGTGGAAGGGGCTCTAGAATTAGGCACATGACCTGTTCATCACTATACTAATTAATATCATCTCTGAGGCTTAGCCAAAATAAATTATTAACAAGCAATTTATTCCATACAAATTTATACTGTGCGTGGGTGCGTGCGTGCACCAAGGGACACATATCTGTACAATAGCATATACCACCAAAATCACACATTGGCTCATGCCCACTACATACAAAGGATATTGGTTGACCAGCTGCTTTTGTATGTTTAAAAAAGTACGCTGCTTACACATGGGAGTGGGAGCTTAGGTCTAAGATTTAAGGATATAGCCTGACTACGCCACCCCGGGACTTTCACCCAGGGAAGTACTCACAATTTCACATTAAGCATACACTAACCCAATAAAGGGTGCTCAGTTTTGTTCATTAATAAAAGTGGTGTTTCCAATATCAAAATTAGAACGTTTTATTGAATGTTTTATTGAAGTAAAAAGGCAATAACAAGGAAGAGGTAATCAGAATGGTAGCAAGAAGCAGAAAGAAACAAAAGAACACAAGAACCTATCCTACTCCAGACCCATAGCCAATACATGAACACAGTTTTCCAACAGACAGTCAGTTTGCAGTAGCAAATCGAGGCGACTTTCGTGTTTTGGGGGTCGCTGTATACACAGTGGGTCTCACTTGACATCATATCATCATCATAGAAAACTCTACTGTGGTTGGCGCATTGCAGTTTGTGGAATGTGGGACTTTCACAAACGGCAGCAGGGGAAAAAAATGATTACGGTATAGGTTGTAATCTTTACTCGCACACTGTGCTCGTCAAATATTTTTCCGGTTCGCACATATCTATTTTTAGGGGCAAATGCAAGTGAAAAGCTCACACTGTAGAGCCCTGTCACATATACACATACACTCTCTCTCATTGTCACTCTTTATTTCCATCTATTCTATCATCACTCATTTCTTTCCATCTCACTTCTTTAACACACACACACACACACACACACACACACACACACACACACACACACACACACACACACACACACACACACACATCCCTCTGCCTTGGTACACACACACATCAGCTTTGGCACTTACCAACTGCAAGGTGAAGGCGATGCCCAAAACACTGCAGACTGGTCCACTTGTTTAGAGCTACTGCTTTGACGATGTTGATTCCGTTGTCTGTTGTAATACATACTTGTTGCTCCTCAATTTCCACAACTTAAGTGCTTCTTGTAATCCTTGTGCGATCACCTCACCAGTGTGGTCATTGGTAAAGTAGCTTGTTTGAAGGCAAGCAGACTTTACCTCCCAGTTTTCAATGTAATGTAGGCTACTGTAAGGCTGAGGTAGGTTTCGCAGGTTCAGCTTGTCCACATATGGGACGAGGTTGCAAAGTGCAAAACTCTGGACAATCTGTCTCTTTTTCTGTATTTCTTTCAATATTTCTTTCATTTTGGCTGGCCGTTGGGATTTTTTGACTTTTTGGAATTTGATGCAAAGTCTAAACAATTTGTTGGCCATGAACTGCAGATTTTCCTGCGTCTTGCAATGGCAAGTCTCTCATTAGAAATCTGTTGGTGCTCTGCTACAAATTTGTTGTGGAGGTTAAGCAGGGAATCACAGAGTAGCCTCCTCTGTCTCTTCATCTTCCTGAGATAGAACACAGTCTCACAGTCTTCAGAGTTTCGTCCACAAATGTTCTGACCTTTTTTTATGTTCTTAGGACACTTGAATCAAAGCTCCTTTTATAGATCGTCTTGCAGCTGTACTTTTTTAAAAGCATTGATGATACCAGCTTTGCAAGATTCTCCTCGTATTTTGTATTTTGCTGAGCTTTATATTTCTCTTTTAGTGCTCCCAACAGTGGAGTTTAAGGGCTTATCTGACAAGGGGGTTGACTCACTGACCCTGAAGGACTTGTTTTTTGCGGTGGACTGTCCATGTTGGCATTCTGAAGATGTGTGTTCTGTTTCTTCACCTTTTCATATTTTTGTTTCCAAGAATTGAGTTCATCTATCACTTTCTGAATTTCCCTTTCTTTCCTTTGTGCAACTCTCCGATGTATTCCCTCTTGTTGAAGTTGTCTGCATTAAATAAAAGCTCTAAAAAGGCGATTTTCTAGTTTCTGGTTGGTGTCACAGACTGTAGCCTACAGTGTATCTCAATGAACTGTTGTCAGTGTAAGCTATTGCATTCTAGAAGCAGGATCTAATTAACACCCCACTAGCCCAATACGCCCAATAATTTAGATTAGCCTATGATTTTGATGAGAATTTCAGCCTTGAACAGCCTCATGTATGAAATACTGTAGCTTGCTTTTATAGCTTTTCCTAATAGAAACAGATAGCCAACCTCTGTTGAAAACGTAGCTTTATTTCACCTCTTCATACTGCCAGAAAAATGTCGGAATTTGCCAATGTTGTTCTATGCGGGACGACCGCACCCCCAAACTCTTGGAGTTCTGGGTCAAACCAAAGCCTAACATTCTCCCAGTAGCGCACAATCTAAAATCTGTATGCAAATACAGTCTATCTTTATGGATTATATATACATATACACACATATATATATATATATATACATACACACATATACATATACATATACATATACATATACATATATATATATATATATACACATACACATACACATACATATACATATATATATATAGTGGTTTTCTCATCAGTGCGCATATAAGCGGTTGTAAGCCGTATGGCTGTGCACAATAGGTGCCGGACAGTACGATACTGCCTGAGAGCCTTAATGCATTATATTACATAATATTTAGAATTTGTCACCTGGTGCCTGAATTTTGTGTTTTCCTTTACATAAATAAAGACATTTAAATTGATGTAGAAAAGGCACAATGCAGGAAATGTGAAGTGTTTGACAAATGTTTGATAAAAGTCAGCATTGATAGCTTTGGGTAAAGTGATGAAAAGTCAAAAGACATTTGAAAGATACACAACTCTTCTCTCTTTCAGGTACAGCATTTTAATATGTATGTATGCAAAACTGCATCAGAGATTTTAACCCAAAGTTCAATGACATGTCACGATCGGCGCGCTCACGGCCACGCGCGCATCGTGCCTCCTTTCCCCTGCAACGCACCTGTAGGGCATTAGG
>JAOEHI010001637.1:0-10000 GCA_025447815.1 Percopsis transmontana
TGTGTGTGTGTGTGTGTGTGTGTGTGTGTGTGTGTGTGTGTGTGTGTGTGTGTGTGTGTGTGTGTGTGTATGCATGCGGGTTGAGAAGGGCACACGCATTAATCATTAATAGAGAGACACAGATATATACACACACAATACATGTAAGCTGAGCGAAGCTCCCTCACACACACACGCACACACACACAAACTCCCGTGGGGGTGAAGGGTGGGGTTACGGTGATCTGTCACACGATGTGTCTAGATTCTGACAGATGGAGAGAGACACACACACACACACACACACACACACGTGTTCCATGTCCCAGGAAGCCTGGAAGGGTCCTGACCTGTGTGACCTATCTCCCAGACTGGGCAGGCATATGGGCCAGGACCCATGGGGGGCACAGAGAAAGACCAAACCCTGGCCCCACCCTAGGAGAGAACAAGCAATTAGGGAATATGGTTACAGCTAACTACTGTATATTCAACATCAAAAACGACGCAGAAGTCACATGTATAAGTTACAAGCACAACATGATTTTGATTTTGTCATGATTTATTTAGGCCTGGTTTGTGGGTTGTGTGTAAACACAGACATGCAGGGGCAAATATGGGTGTGGATGGATAAGCTAGGCATGACTGGTCATGGATTAGCATCGGTTAGCTCACCTGCTGCGGTAGGCTACTCACTGGGATTAACAAAGTCTGGTACATGTTTTATTCCACTGATTTTTGTTTTGTATTTTACCGCATGATCGGTAAAATTGGCCTTAAGCAGTTTAGCTCATTGACCACATTTGGATTTAAAGGTAATGTGTTATTATGGCTACAGTAACAATATAATTAATTTTGTTTTTTTTAATAATTGCATTCTTTTTTAGAAATTTAATATAATTGATATTATTGAATACATATAATTGATGCAAACATTGAAATACCCAATAACATTTGAAATTTGGAAAAATAGTAAGAAAATATTTCCCAAAGATATTGTTAATTACGTATTCCCCCCGGGATAACCAGACATTCTCCACAGAAAGACGGCTGTTTCATTTGCAAATATGGTGAAACCTATCTAAATTAAAATTGCACCATGCAGTATTTAATCTAGGCTGTGTATGGCAAGTACCAACAGATACATAGATAATTCATCCACATCTGCCATCAGGAGTGTTAATTTTTCTTGCTAACAAATGTATTGTAACAAGCTCACATCAGCTTCTACTCCCCCTATCGCACTTATAGGCTCACATCTATACCCCTCCCCACACAGCTATGTGTAG
This sequence comes from Percopsis transmontana, assembly GCA_025447815.1. NCBI lineage: Eukaryota > Metazoa > Chordata > Actinopteri > Percopsiformes > Percopsidae > Percopsis > Percopsis transmontana. The sequence goes on from JAOEHI010001637.1 coordinate 1,266, forward strand.
TATTGTGCACAGTTTCAAAACTTAAATGCTGGGGAGGAAATTACACACCATCATTTTTATTTTAATGTGAAAAAGTTCCATAGTGAAGTATAAGAGATCTAGTAACATGCAAACATGCCTGGAAACCATTCTAACCTGCCCTGTCGGCTGACATGCACAAGCACAATAGAAACAGCATACAAACCGTTTGAGCAAGTCCTGCAGCATGTTTATCTGTACCACACAGTCCATCCTAATGTGTGTTTTCTGTATCGCCTCTGTGAGCTGCATTCCCTAGTGCCAACCACCGCGATTGTTTTTAGAGAAACAATTGTACCTAGCCTGCATGCTAGGCTATTGATCGATCCCGCTAGCAACAAAGCACACCTGTGATCTTTCCTCTCTTATCAGTGGAGATAAAGCTTTCACTTTATATGCATCAGCTATCAGTCTCTCCTCACGCGCACACACCAACATACACACACACACACACAGTAGGCCTCCAGCTCCATGCGCCGCACACATTCGATCAGCCGGAGCCGAAATCTCTTCACCCCCCCCCCCCATTTACTCTCAACTGCATGTACGCAAGCACACACACATACAGACAAGCCTATGAGTGGACCACTAGAACAATCACCGTCGGCCAGTGCTAAATGAAGATAGAACCACTTGTGGCTTGTGTACTTTCAGTGGTGCCACTTAATCCTGCCTCAGGTTTTAATGTGGACAGCCACCATGCAATGAAGAGAGACACAAGCTAAGCGATACATCCACTCTGTCTAACAGTGACTGACACAGGCCCACGCAAATGCACCATGCGCCTCTTTAAACCGGCAATACACATTCAAGTGCGTCAACATATCCGGAGATACAGAGACAATATAAACACATACAAGCTGTCACTTCACCTATCGCGGCCTCAACCGCTCTGTTAACTTCTGGCAAGGTTAAATGCGCTGTCATTTAGTGGGACTTCTGACGTTTTTCATCTGTATTCAAGGTATTAGTTTTCGTCTGCTGTCTTCTCAGGACAGCTGTATACACACACACACACACACACACACATACATTTTTCATATAAACAAGAGGCAAAGTACCACGTTTTCTGTTCACAGTATGAGATGCTTACTGTATGAGATTCACACAAACACATGTAACACTCATATTGCTGAATATTTATTCACAAATACTTACATAACTGAACTCTGTGTGTATAATGTCTATATTAAAATACATACCCTTCTATGTGAATTATACATATTTACAGTGTCTGAGTAAAGTATTTGCAACAGTGTGTCTAAAACCTAGCATGTGAACGTATCCCATGTATGTTACATGTACAGTATATTCAATAATTTGACTTAAATACTTTTTGAATTATGCATAGAAAACATACATTTTCAAGTCGTATTTTGACATCTCAGTATATTAGACATGCTTCTCAGTTTTCTTTGTCTTTGAGGTCTCTGGGATTTACTTGCAGCCCTGTAAAAGATGCCATCTTGCATCCTATATGAGTGCGCATGCTGTTTTTGTTATTCTAGCTCGCTTGACTGCCAAGTATATAAGCTTCTTGTACAGCCTCTTTCAGAAATAATCACTTCAACTGGCGTGTCAGAGCATTTTGTGCACTTGCTGTAGTGTGGTGCTTATCCTGCCGTTGTGGAGATTTGTGAACAGCCCGTTTTAATTATCCTCTAAGGCAGTGGTTCTCAACGTTGAGGTCAGGGCTGCCCGTTGTTTATGGCTGTTATATTGTATGTCAATTATGCTATTGATTAGATTCAAATATGCTAAATATTTATCTATGGATATGTGAATTGGGCATAGATTACCTTTCAAATCTGAAAATATTCTTAATGTTTTTGAAATGAAATAATGTGTAAAAAGTTGGTGGAGTAGATGCCAAATTTTCTTTGGAATTGGAATTCTCTTCCTCTCTCTCTCTCTCTCTCTCTCTCTCTCTTATTACAATATATATTCATGATATGAATATTAATATCTAAATTAACATATCAAATTCCGAATATTGTAATTTTCTGAATACTAGTGTAATACAGTAATGTAAAAATAGGCACTATGGCAGAAAAACTGTTCAAGAGCTTTAAACCTAGAGAATGCTAATGTTAATGACAGGTGGGCTTCAATTAGCCCCAAATACTTTGGATGACTTAATGCAGACCACACAGAATGTGGATTTAGAAAGCTGCCACAATAGACCTGCATACATCTGCCTGTAATTAGAGAGACCTTACACTGTCTGTATATTAGTGCCCTGAGTGGGTGTTTGTTTCTGTGCACGCATGTTGCTGGATTCATATGAATTTTTTTTTTAAATGTTCCTTTTTTACTAAGCTGGGCCTTTCTCTTAGTCTCTCATTAAGGCTTATGAATTGTTATTTCAGGATGTCTCACAGTAAAGCTATAGAAATTGCAATCAAATGAGGTTGAATGGGACAGAGATGAGTAGGGACCCAGGGTGAACTGAGGAAGCACTGAATTAGCTTTGCCTTCTCTCTCTCTCTTGTTCTCGCTCGCTTGGCATACATCACACAATTTATTATTAAACTTACACCATTTTAATCCATGTTAAATCAAACTGACTCGATTTTCAAAAAAAGTTTGGAAAAAGTGTTGCCACGACACTAGTTGTTTGGATAGTTACAACATAACCAACGTTAGTAAGAGATTTTTCAGCTAAGCAGACAATGACAAAGAATTACAAGCTTAAAGTCGTCCTATTGGTCCATCTGTCCAAAAGAGGTTGCCAAGCTCTTAGTATCAGCTATAGAGCCAGTCCATATGCAATACGTCTCTATCTCTCAGCCATGGCTGAAACATTAGAGGAAAACGATGTCCGTCTAACAATGTTTACACAGACAAATGGCTTTGACCCTTGTTCTCCGTACAGGCAAGCTAGCTATGCTTAATGTTAATTGCCCCCTACAGTGTAAGTAGCCTTGGCTAGAATACCGCCAAAGGCCCTTTATAAATGAACAAAGTTCCCGCATGAAACTAAATGGAACCTGACATACAAGCTAAGCTAATGTTTCATTTCTGTTTACCTCCTTATATTTATGAAAGGCGAAGCCGTTTGGCAAATGGTGCTGTTGACTAACTAAACGACGTGTCAACCCAAGGTAATGATGACTTTTACTGATGTGTGACCCCATAGTTCACTGTAATGTCATCCCATTTAGCACAACAGATACCAGCCTCTAGAAGTTTAATAGAAACTAGTTAGTCCTTTTTATACACACACATGAATTTGTTAGGACTTTGTGGCTCGCATTTCTCTCTATAGCTTTCATAGGCTTACATTTTCTCTACCCCTTCATGTGCACAGTTATGTTTCAAGATGTACTGTAAACAGTGAGCTGGGAAGGACGCTGTAATGGAATCAAGGACTGTACTTTGAAAGCAAACCTGTTTTGTGAAGATTCCATTGTACAATTCAGTTTCTTTAGAATTGTCACTTCCTACCTGATCACCCTATTACAGTTTACTATATTGGTGGTTTTGACACACAGCTATGCCAGGTTTACGAACCGTCTCTCGGTTTTAAGAGCTTATAAAGTTTTGATTTGATCACAATTCAGTGAGTGTAAGGGGTCTAATCCCTCCCTCTTTCTTTCTCCTCTTTCTCCTTATTCCATGGATTACATTGGATCTCCATTTTGCCCCCCCCTCCTAAGAAGTAATTGCGTTGATAGCGAACAGCACTGCTAATTAATTATGCAGCAGCTCGAAATTGAGGTGAGAGTGATGGGGGAGGAGGAGGGGGGCTTTACTTAACCTGCGCCAAATGGACAGAGAGAGAGAGAGAGAGAGAGAGAGAGAGAGAGAGAGAGAGAGAGAGAGAGGGAGAGAGGGTGAGAGTGAGTTTACATCGCGAGGAGAGCCAGATGAGAGAGAAAGAGCACAGGAACAAAGGAAAACGAGGGGGAAAAAAGAAAACGAGGGAGCCAGAAGAAGAGAACATGAGAGGCGAGCATAACGAGCGAGAGCTTCTGTTTGTTGCGGGGTACTATCGACCAGGATGGGGGGGGGGGGGGCGTTGATTCTGACATGTTGATACCAATTTTACTGCTCACTACTTAATTTGATTCTCTGTGCCACCCCCCCATATTCTCCCCACACCACTGCTCTTATCTCTTGTTCACTAGGCCTGTATCCAGCTTGTTTCTGCTTCTGGGTGAAGAGGGCTCTCTGCCACTCTCCCGCCCAGCGTCTCAGCTGCACCTGTGTGGCCTTACGGCCCGTGAGCACACCTGAGGCGCATTACTATTTAAGTTCGACCGGCGGTGCCACACGCCGTCTGTCATTGTTTGGAACTGTCCACGAATGCCTAGAGTGGCTCCGCTGTACACAGTGGCTTTTGGTGGATTGCCCGTTGGCCTCGCCTTGTTTCGTTAGTTACCCAATAAAGTTCGAGCAAAGCTCGCTATTCGGCAGCTCCACCGGGTCTTGTGTGTGTCCCTCAGCCTACGTCTGCTCTCCACACTGTTGCACCTATCCCTATTGAGTTTAGGACACATTTCTTTAAAAAGGGAAATTATTTTTGAGTCCGGAATTTCCCAGTGTGGTTGAAACAAGTATTACAAGCACATTGTTTTGCCTTGAAACTCAGAGAGTTGCTGGCATTCCTCTCTACTCCTCCCCCTGCTGCGCTCCAATCCAACACGTCTGACCCAAGCGGTGATTTACTCTTTCCCAAAAATGTCACTCTTTCTCTCCCTATACATTTACTGGAGCCCTTTTAAGCTTGGAATTTGGACGTTTTTATTTTTAGATGAAACACACGCACAGTGTGTAATATGTCAAATGTTGCAACCTGACGTTAAATAATTCAGCAGTTCTGAAACTCTTTTACCCACAACCCTTACATAAGCCCTTCCCCACCCCAATGCGCACCGGGGGAATCTTATATCTACACTTGTATATGTATAAACAACCATAAACACATGTTTATATGCACACGTCATATTATAGACAATAAAACTAGGTACGAAATGTTCCAAATGGTGAACTCATTTCACCTCCACCCCCACCAGCATCTCACAACCCCCTGGGGAAAGGGGGGGGTCCTGAACCCTCCACTTTGATAACCCATGAAATTACATGCAACCACTCAGCATACAACCCATTCAGCTATTTAGGTAGGCAGCGCCACACATAAATCTGCCCCCACCCCAATCCGTCTCTCCAAGTGGAGTGCTGGCTGGGTTTATTAAAAGCTATAATCAGGATTCATAATTAGGTCTAATCAGTGCCTTGTACATCAGCCCCTTGCATTCCCCCTTCGCTAGCACTGAAGGCCAAGATGCTTATGAAATAATTTAGGCAATAATACATCCAAATGTGAGGTAGAGAGCCAGGGCTTCAGCACAAGGCACAAGAGTAGGACATGATTTGGGTGCACCTTCTACCCGTTCTACCTTGCTGGTGTACGATCAATCACTCACATTCCTTCATTTCACCTGTTGTGTTGTGTACGTTTGGGTTTGTTTGGGGAATGGTGTTGGTTGTTGTTTGTCATGGTACAACGTAATGTTAGTGTGTTAGAATAAAGTGTTGTTTATTGTCATATCGCTTCTCTGTACGCGTTTATTGCTTCTTTGTGACTCAGTGTTCGTTCTCATCCCTCTGCACCTGTACTCAGCCGACTTCATCCCGTTACATATGTTGGCTAGAAATAAATAAAATGGCACCGGCCTTTTCCTTTAAAGCAACAAGGGAACTAAGTTGGTGTAAGTAAGTAAATAATTTGCCACAACTTAGCATAGGCTATACAGTAGTAGAGTAATTATATAGCTCATTACATCCAAGGCCTCTGTATTCTCAAGACTACCCTCCCTTCCATTTCTCTCCTTCTGGCATCTATAGTATAATCGGACCACAAAAGATAGCTGCTTTCCAGTTATTCCCTGTATCCTACTGGTGTTAATGGCAGGTCGTCTTGAATCTTGCCAGAATCTTCTCTTTTGGTGCCACTGTGTCAGCTTTCTCACACTGTCTTAATAAAGACTTGTCAGGACAAAATTACTTTTTTTTAAATATAAGGGAGGTGAATTGTCTTGAATTGGCTCCTTGACAAAGAAAAATAGTGGAGGAATCTGACAGGATAAGCTCCAAATAGACTGCAGTATAGGGAGTTATTCCACCTTCTTTGTACGTACTGTCAGCACCAGACAATTAAATCGACTCCCCTGGTAATTGTGCATGGTGTGTTACACACATTTAATTGCAATTATGACGATTTTCATTTTTTTACAAAGACTGATATGGGAATATGTCGAGATCATGACACACATTGTTCTGTCGGAGGTCTTAAGTTTATAGTGGAAGGGTTGCCAGGACAACCATAATTACAATGTGACGGTTAATAGATGTGACGAAAAATTGAATGCGTATTGTTTTATATGCATACTATTTTGTTTTCAAGGGGTGTTGGACTGTCACATGCATAAGTCATGCAGCTCACACAACCCATGCAGACAGTAACAATAATATTATGCAAAATATTTACATCATATAGTTCCTACGGTATGATGTATGAAAAATTTGTCCAATCACCTGGCGCTTTTTTTCACAATTTATTCACAAATGGTGTGGTACATATGATATGCAGGTGTGGTAAGTTAAATTGACGGTCACATACATGATATTTACTTTTTAAATGAATTAGATATCTAATGTGAGATTTGTAGTGTGATGAATTATGTTATTAAATACTGTTATTACTACTGTTATTAAAATAATGTATGGTAAAAAGCTCAACCAGTTTTACCAAATATATACTTCTATGAGTTATTTAGGTTTTCCCTGCAAAAAGTGTCCCTAATTGGAGAATCAGCAGCATTGGAATCGTGTGTGAAAATAATTTATCAACAAGCTTTGGAATGTAGAAGAAATCCCATTTTAATGAATGAAGTAGGTCAAAACAGAGAATGGAATATTTTAATAACTTATTAATTAAATTATTAACAGCTATCAAAATCATTTTAATCCAGACCAGTCTGCACATTTTAAAGTTTTAACAAAGAATAGTAACTGTCCCAATATCGCATTCTATTTTACTTTGGTGATGTCACCAGAATGATGGCATTATAATTACAGGCTCTCTGCCAGACAGAACGACAGACTCCATTGGTCCAACGAGGCTCTCCTGCTCTAGGAGCTGTGGGAGCTGTGACGGAGCATGCTGCCTGGCTGGAGGCCTCTTAGACAAAGAGGGACGCCCCCCACTAGGAGGTAGAGGAGTTGAATCATCAGCTCTTGAAATTGGAGGGGCCAATCACGTCTGGTCTCTGAGCAGGAGAAGCTCACCAAAGAGAAGGTCCAGTTTATCTCCACCCTGCAGCATGCTGGTGAATGCCTAGACAGCCAGAAGGTGGACCTAACCTGTATGATGGAGGGTAAAGCAGATGCCCAGAAGGAGCTCCATCAGGATAAGCTGGTTCCTCAACCTCTTCAAACACGGAAACAAAAGAAAAGAAAAAAGCACATGGCACATCAACATCTGTGCCCCTTCTGTCACTAACCATCCCTTAAAAAACCTGCTACACACCATCTAGGAAGGACAGAGACCAGATATCAGGAGTCCACAAAGTGCTTACTCCTGATTGGTTGGATTCGGATTCAGATTGCCCCTGTCATCCTCCACCATCTCTCACCAGTCCTTGAGGACCGCATCACAGATGTTGTTCCTGGATTGACGGTGAGGTGGGTCAGCTTTGGGTTCCAAGGCTGGGTGGACAGGTGAAGCCCATCACCTGTCTGCCGAGGCCAAGGCCAGACTGATACTCTGGCTACAGCTGTTCTGACTCACCACAACATGCCTGCAATAGAGACACACACACTCCATCTGAATCCAAGACCTGGATTCAGAATATTCAACGGAAATTCTTGTGTACATGATACATTCATGACAAATAGAGCATTTTGCAAATGTTGAATTGTGGTGGAATTTGAGTGTGCATGTAAAGTGAGCACTGTTTGGATTTCGTTAAACCACAACATCCCACCTCAGTGCAGTGAAAAGTTATACACTTTAAATTCAGCGTTAATAATGCATAAGCCCTGTGTATCTGTGGTCACTTTGGAATTAAAGTAATGTTTACAATCCTCTCGGTGGCCTTAATGCAAGGCGAAACTAATTTAGTTTTGATCAATGCAAACACAATTTATGCACACACTTATTTGCCACCAAGCCATTCCCGCACTACAAACACACACACGCACACATTACTGTATATTACATTCTTGACAGTTGCAACAGTTACAGAAGTAACAGTTTGTAAGTAACTTTTAAAGAAATCTTTTGTGTGTTTTGGCGTGTTACCTTCTTTTAGCACATTAGTTGCCTTGTTAAGTGTGTAAACATTGTTTGTTAGTGCTGTCTCAATGGCCTTCTCAACCTCTTCTCAACCAAGCTTGTATTGACAAGCCAATAACATCACGGTGCATGCAACAGACATGTTTTTAATCACTTGAATATCCGCAACACAGATGACTGCACAGACAGGTCGGTACTACAATCTTACTTCCTAGCATTGTTAGCACTGGAAAGTAAATTAAAAGGGTCAATTTATATTTGGAATTCAGTGTATTTATAAAGCAATATTGAACTTGTTAAACCCTCAACTATGTAGCTGCCTTACTTCAATATCCTCAACTATTGTTTACAGACCAGAAACACTTTTTTTATTCCCCATTCCAAAAAAATAACAAAAAAACATCTCACTTTTAAA
>JAOEHI010001638.1:0-12421 GCA_025447815.1 Percopsis transmontana
AACCCTGTACACCACTGCCTGCCTCCCGTGCTCTGTCCTGCGTTTGGGTCACCGCTCCCATACACCAACGTGACAGACTACGTTATAACATGTTGGTGTAATTTGATTTTGTTTCGATTTTCAATGATTCTCATTGATTCTTCTGCTGTCTATTCAAATATTAATAGACACCAGAGATTCTAGAAAATCTGTCTTGTCAGATCAAAGAGTTAAATCCTCTCAGCTCCACACGAGCTAATTCCTAGATTAGCCATGCTATCTAAAACCTTTCTTCCTTAGAGGCAGACTGGAAATAAATGGTGAGCCTCTCATTAAGTTATAATAACCACAAACCATTCTCCGCAATCTGTAAACAGATGTAATAGAGCGAGCATGGCATTAAACTAGGAGGACATGATGAATTTACTTAAATAGAAAATAATTTCAGGCTATGGCTGAACCATATTCAAAGTAATCAAAGTCATGAGTCATTACAAATTACAAATAATACTACTGCATGGCCAGCTGTTTCCACAGGTCTTGGCAGAATACTCCCATAAATCAATGACACAGAACACAATGCCAGTGGTGCACTCACAATTTCACTGCAAATTTCCTAGTGTAATGCTGGTATTGCTTCAATAATCTACATATTTCAACTTCTTGATTATTGAAAAGGCCCTCCGACTGCCTATATAGTATTTACTGTTACATTCCAACAAGTGTGGCTGGATCTTTTTCATTAATCCTTGACACACAAGCCTGCTTTCAATTTCTCAGAAATTTGCCCAAATGAACTCTGCTCGATTATGGAGGGGGTTGAACCCATCACATATTGTAGGCCATTAATTAATCAAATGTGGTTGGAGCAGGTGACTTACAGAAATCAATGTCTCTCTTCCCATGCTTGCAGACTGGAAAGCTATGAGGGAAAGCTACAATTGGGGATATACTCAAAATGGTATATGTGTGTGGGGGGGGGGGGGCTGCAGGTGTTATTACACCCTCTGAGAGGCCCTGTCCTACTGGACAGGACAGGGGATACAGCATGGAGACAGGGAAAGAGCTCTGTCTGCCAGCACGCTAGCATTTAAAATGGGCAATGTTTCAGAGCAGTTATTATGTTTACTATTGCTTTACCATTCGTCATTCATCAAAACAAAATTCATCAGTGAACACAAACGGATGTTTTTAGATCTGTTTTTTTTTTAATTCCGTACAAAGTAATCATAATTAAACCTATTTAAAGATGCTTTTGTCCATATCACCCTCCCCAATGTCTGGGTCACTATAGTAGGCTGCCTGCAATTCTCACACCTACACCATTTGAGGTTAGCCCCAGAGAAAGACTCACTGCAGAATACCATGCCTAAATAAATTTAAAAAAAGCAGGGCAAACGCAGCCAACCACTGTTGAGTATTTTGGCACACCCACTTATGCACCATGCTAAAAGTATGCCTTCACATCAGCTCCTAGTATACTAGCCACAACTAAGGTGCATAAATGAGTGGAATGACTTGTAGACACACTACAGCTTTTATATTAACGTTAAAAGGATCTGTTTGTCCTCCAAGCTTTGCTGAATTATTCTACCGCCTTCAAATAAGCTCTTAGACAGAGTGAGCTGTGGTTCTGAGCCTTCGTAAATATGATTTAAGAAAGGGAAACTGGGATTCTGGGATTAAACACAATTAAAAATTCTTCCCTCAACTTTGCTATTAGACAACACTCGGTTACCATAAATAACAACTTTATTAACCACTTAACTTGCCGTTTGAATCCACTTCTAATAGCCAAATTAGGCAACGTTATGAAAGCAAGTCCAACCACACTTTAGCATCTAAGCTGTGACTTAAGATACAAACTAGCAAGGTACTTTCCTTTAGATTTTCTTCCATGTTTAGCATAGGAAGAAATGCATTTCCCCCACTCCTAGGCAATCTTGGCCAATCTTAACTTTCCACCAAAAACAGCAGTAGGCTAAGCATTGCCTCCAAGATGATACCCTAAAGTATGGAAATGTGAACATTCCTGAGACCAGTTATTTAGGTTCAGCGTGCGAAAGGGAATCAGGTGCCCATTTTATCTGCATGAAATGTCCTCTCTCCCTTTGGCTCTCACTATCACTATTCTCTCCTTTAAAGCCGTGGATTTGGAATCCCCTGTCACCCGCTGACAAAAGGATCAAGAGCTGGCCACTCACAAACCACAGGATTATCTCTTCTGGGAGCTAGGTCAAGGAGGACATGGTCCTTAAAAGGAATGTGAAGGTTGGATTTCACCAGGTGTAAAACTCATTCTGTAGGGGTAACTCAGAAGATGCCAACCTTAAAATCGTATAGCTCATAGTCATTAGTGACCAGGTTATTACAAAATGGTTTATCTCCTGTTTTTTTACCCTAAACGTGCCTATTTTAGATCTTCACAGATCAATAAACAAGACAGAAAGCCAGGCCTTCAGAATTCCTTTGAACATCAGGAAGTGGGGAGACAACTGTTCCTCTTGTTACTGGCCAACATTTTATGAGAAAAAATAACTTGGCTAAAAGTACTATAAAACATTAACAAGTTTAGGCAGCTGTTGTTTCAACAGTAGACTGCTTGCATAGGGAGTCTATGGGCCTGTGGCAATTCTTCCAGGTTTATAAAATAAATAAAGTATAAAAATCATTGCTGGCCAAGCGCTGAGTAGGGTTCAGAGCAGACTTTGGATAAGCAGAGAAAGAGAGTGCAGGATGAAGATAGGGTTATAAATGAGGGCAAGGGAAAAGCTGCTGGGAGATAAACAGTAGCCCAGTCAGTGCCGTTGTCCAAGGTCAACAAGGGGGCTATGCAATAAGTCGCCTCTGGCCCTTCACATCATATGCCACTTCAAATGGCTGCAGTAGGGATGTTCATAACTGTTTAACCGTTAACCGACAATACGAATTTTGACTGATTAATACTCAGTTAAACAGTAAAAGAAAAAAATAGGCTAAACACATCAATTAACTCAGAGGGGTGTCGACACACAACCACACGTGCCTACAGCCATATTTTGCTGAGTTTGAGACAAGCTGTCCGCTATCCTGAGTAATGAGGTAGGCCTGGCCAGTTTATTTTATTTTGAGGTCTCAAAAATACGACTAAAAGTTTCCGTTTGGTTAACCTGTTGGCTGTTTTGATCATTAATTAGCTGATAGCGGAAGGAGGAGGTTTTTGTTACAGCGCTCTTGGCGCTGGAGAATTCAATGTGTGTTGAACATTTGTTGTATTGGTATTTGTTTTAATGGGCCACAGACACTCGTCCATTCTAAATAGTACATTTTAATCTTGTCAGTTATCGGCTTCGGCATCGGCTATCTGTCAGAATTTTTACAAAAAATGAGCATCCCTAGGCTGCAATCCAATTTAATATTGTTTTCAGCATGCACAGCTACAACATTGCTACAACATACAAATAATAAACATTAAAGTTTTTAGTTTTTAGGATGGTTATATAAGATTGATAATTACGTTTATAACGTTTTAATAGTATAGCCTAATTCTTCTGCGTATCAGATCTACTACTTTCAGATTCAGGCTATATATTTCTCCTTTATAAAAAGGAAAATACTGCAAGGATGAGATGACACAATTTATGTTATTTTTCTGAACGTATAACTGCAACAATAGGGCTGCGCAAAAAAAGTGATACAGCTGAGTATCACGATATTTTATTCCACGATACTATATCGATTTTTTCGACCCACGTATCGATACATAAAATTAAACGTTTTAATTAATCACACAAAAAATATACAGAACAAGACAGGGAATAGATATACAAGATATACAAGATGAAGGATATAATTCAATCATCAATACATTATTCATGTTTTAAACAGATTTAAAACAATGTGTAATGCAAATATTGTTCTAATAAATTGGAATGGAAATTTTGAATTAAATAGTTTTCACTCAATTTGTCAGCTGAGTTATCAATATAATGTGATGTACATATTAGACTACCCAGGTGGTACACAGCAAGTTGTATTTTCAGCCCTATTTTAAAATGTTCATGTAGATTATTGCAATGTATCGCAATATGTAGCATATTGCAATGTATCGTGATACGCATCGTATCGTATCGTGACCCATGAATCGTAGTGTGAGGTCCTTGCCAATACTCAGCCCTACGCAACAACCTAACCTACTACAGGATATCAACCCATTAATAGCAGGAATCCTGTCTGTCTAGACCAGTGGTTCTTAACCTTGTTGGATGTACTGAACCCCACCAGTTTCATATGCGCATTCACCGAACCCACCGAAGGGGGGCGTGTCATCACGAATCATGAGTCGGGTGTGTCTGATCCTCCGCCGAACCCCTAAGACTGACTTACCGAACCCCTGGGGTTCAATCGAACCCAGGTTAAGAACCACTGGTCTAGACCAATCCCCATGGGGGATCAATGTGAAGATCAGCTGTCTAGCTGAGTGAAAGACAATATTTGATGTGGTTCCTGCTGCTATGAGTCACAGGCTAAATTTTTAGCAGGATAATGTACCTTAATCACAGGACCGATTGCGTCCCGCATGGGCAATAGGTACTCCAAAAATTGAAAGAGCTGTAACTTTAGTATAGTGGTGGAATGCTTGTGTTTGGATTGTACTGAGAGTGATAAGAGATCTGTTATCCTGACAATCCCATTCTGATGCATGTACTTGGAGTAAGGAATTCCTAACCACGCCTGCTGAATCTGATTCTCTAAACGCCAGATCAAATCCCACAGCTAAATTAAACATTTCCTCTACTTAACCTAGTGTTCCTATCTGAGACAGACCCAAAATAAACCACACGCACATTAATACAACAGAACATACATGGGTAACACTGTAATAGTGAGTAATACTAATAAGAATCTGGAGCATGGTAATCAATTTTATATATATACAAAAACCTATAGGTTGCATGTTAACATTCCACGATCCATAACATACATCTCTACTATTATGGTCTATAAAACAGCTTCAGTTTTTCATTGCATAAGCTGTGCTTCAAACCCACTTTTCACATCATAAAGACCTCTGATTTAACTCAATGTGACATAAATGGCAAGACCCCATTATAGGCTACTGCGGTTGTGTCTGAACTAATGAGCAATATTCCCACCATCTGGTAAACTGGAACCACTAACCTTAATGTGGCTGGTCACTGCAAATGTGCACCTCTGAAGCCCAGGCGCCATAAAGGAGCGCTAAATGGTCCTACCCATATGCTTTGTAAACGGTTCTCATTACAATGAGCAAGGAGCAGGACATTAAAGACACCAGTTGAACTGAAAAGCTAGGCCAATTTATAAGGAATCTTTAGCCTGTGATGTATAATGATCCACGCGTTTGGTGCATGCTACTTAAATGATCACAGAACAATAAAACATAAAAAACGTTTTGGGCATTTTTCCTTGCTCAGTTAAGGATAAGGTCTAGGGGGCCCTTAAGTTACCTCTAGTAGAATACATCACAGAGAAGTATAAAATATCTCTACTTCAGTATGACTAACACTCGGGCACTCATAATGCAAACTTGTCTGTACTTGTGTTCTCGATTCTTTGCTTTACACGCTTTCACAGGCAGTGTACACACAAAAAAAGACAAGAACGCAATATATGCAGGGATGTGTACTCGATCTGCCCACAATACCAGGGATGCATCTGCATCTGCAACAGGTGACGATGGAGGGAATTTAATTGATGTGTTTCTGTTTCCTTGTGCTCTTGCAAGACCAGTCTTTCTGAGAACAAACTCGGACCATGTACTGGCTAAGGACAGTCTGTGCATAATATATTTGGTATTGAGAAGCCTTGGGCTTTGCTTTGTTAATATTCCCATTTTTGGTCACGAGGACAATATACAGGAACATTTAATAATATAAAGTTACCTGAACAACATCCAGGTCATACAGAGACCAAGGGGGGTGCTTTTGGCTTCGCATCAAAGGCACTACAGAGCTGAAGGCCATGATTTGCCAACCCTAAACAAAGTCTGAGAGTATCTCCCTCCCAACAATTGTGAAACGAATTTCACCTGTCCTCATAATTCAAAGACAGGCCTTAATTTGAAGGCTCGTTCGCACATTCAAAGACATCTGTTTGCCAGAGGTTTACATGCAACAATACAATAAAGCAGAAGGGCTAACCTGCCTATTCATTGGATGCAGATGTGAGGGATCCATTTCCTACTATAATAAGAGGTAATTACAGGCATAGGGGGCCCAGTGCGTCTGTGTGAAAATGCACTGAGCTATGGTGGCAAGCCAGGTGAGATAGTAGGCAATGAATCTTGCAGTAGTCTGCTCTGAATGTGAATCAAAGTGCTGATAGACAAGCCAGTGCAAGCATGACTTTTAAATGGAAAAAGAATTATTTCAGCCTCAGGTTACACCAACTGTCTATGTCATGGCTTCTGGCCCTGAATTGACAGGTTTTCTGCACAGAAAAGAGCCCTTGTTTTCTATTTAATCTTGTATATAGCAACACGGGGACCATTTCAAGAAGGCATAAATCTAATTAGTTTGTGTTTTGCTTTTACTTAGATGTCCTCTAGCGCTATCATGTAAGCCAACACACATTTCTGACTTGATTCCAAGACAGCAGGAATAGCACCAAAGGCCCTGTCTAGCCAGTCCTTTTTTTATAAAATAGGCAAGAACCAACAGCTCTGCTCCTATTGTTGCATTATCTTTTCTAAATCTCATTTTCCAATCTTCCTGCGCCAGGGAACCCTTGGTGAAACCACAGACTCAAGTTAGACAAGTGCCCAACGGGTGGGGCTTGTGTCCGTGCCAGAGAATGTGACTTGGAGTCTCGCCTTTGTGCCAAATCTCAGCCCACCCCTGTGTACCCGTGACAGGGTTATAATGGAACCCCACTAGGAGAAGCGTTGTTGGGAAGGACTTCATCCTGGCACAACTCAAATAACCTCCTGCAGGCATCCTGCTGGCCACATAAATCACATAGGACATCAGTTCAAGCGAAGAACCATTTAATTACCCTTTTTAAAAAGAGGTAATTGCCTGCCGTAGCTCTCGGGGCTGCCTGGGTGAATCTGAACAATGCAAGTTTTTTTTTAAATGTATTAGCAGTCTAATACAAGTTATCCAGTTTTGAGTGACTGCACATGGATAATATATACATTTAAATACAGGCGTGTCGCCTAAGGCCCTGTTCACACTAGCAGGATTTCGTATAAAAACACATCGGCATTTTCCAGCACTGAAACTGGAGCTCTTCAGAAACGCTCTCCCAAGTGGATTAATCTGAAAACACCAGGTTCGCCGCCTAGGATGGATGGCAAAAACAGAGCTTTTCAGAAACGCTAACGTCATGCAAGATCACATGATCACCTGACTATACTATTTTGGCATTGGATTTTGGCGGGGAGTACGTAAGAGTGCATAACACCGAAACCCGACTTGGCGAAGCTCGCTACCTAGCCTTGGGCAAGCAAGTGCGTGATGGTTTTCTGACAATTAAACGCTTCCTGAAGATTTTCTAATGTCCAGACTCCAGGAACTCTCCACTCCACTCCACATAGACATACAACCTGAATAAGATCTCTGGTGGATGGTTTTAAAAGGTTGCTTGCAAGCTTTACTACTTAAGTGACAAAGACGGTGAAAAGAAAATGTAAATATTCATGCAGGGCATACCATAATACTATTGGAATTCTATTTTTTCTGAAAACATTTATTTGTCGAAACCTGTAGTCACACCAGTAAAAGGGACAGGCGTCTACTAGGCTTATATTTGAAATTTTACGGTATTTAAAGACAAGTCCCTGGGAAATGTAAAGACTAACATTTTGGAATAGACATCTAAAATGCCTTTTATAGAAGATAGGTAACGACATTCAGCTTGATAAAAGGAGCCTTTAAGAGGATAACTATTCATTCACTGGAATCAACAGATGGTTTGGGTGGGGAGAAAATTATAGACAGCCACTTTAGCTCAAAACCACAGAAATTCCCTTTGCCTTACTTAACAGTGCTACAACATCCAGCTTCAACAAGCATGCCAGGTACTGGGGAGAATATTCTAAAATACTGTCTAGCTACCATCACGAAGTTACCAAAAACAGTGCTTTGGTGGTGCTAACATGTGCACAGGGCTAAAGCGCATAAGAATACCGTTTTTATCAATGGTATAAAAGTGGTTCCCACAACATCTCCCAGCCTGGGTTATTAGCTCATCCCAGTTAGCCTACTTCCCAGTTCTTTTAACAAGGTCATAATAAGCAGATATCAACATGGGCAGTTTTTGATTCCTCAACTGCAAGCCACATTTACTTGTGACAAAACCATAAAACATCAAGATTATAGTCAGGAAACAAAGTCCCGAATGTGCCAATGCAAAACAGCAATAACAGTCAAATGTATAACATATTACTGAGTGACTATTATCATATTAGCTATTATATTGGGCAGTTAAACTGAACTTTGTATCCCACATTTCGTGGCTGAATATTATAAGAAATATTATAAGGCAAAGTCTTAGCATAATAGGAGAAAATTTATCTACGCTATTCAATGCCTGTTTGGGCCTGCGCAGTTCTTTGAGAATGTAACGGGATTGAGGCTGTATTAAAACAGAAACTTGACAATGCAAGAGTCTGTCTAAATAACAAATATCTTACTGTGAACACTGTACTTGAATCAAAGGGGATTTTCCATTATAAGAGATTTTGGCTAGTGATAAGGAACCTGCCCCTTCAAAAGAAAACAAACCTAGATGGAAAATGTTCCCAAACAAGCAGGCCTTCTCATATGAAGTGTGATGGAAATTCAAATGCCACTCTTAAAAGTGTGAGAGGAATAACATGGAATAGTGGGTTGTGTTTTAATATGGCTGTGAACCACAAGGTCTGGGGGAAATGTATTAATCTCTAGTTCCAACATGTTTAATGCCAAGTAATAAAAACATATAAAAGGCTTCTGTGCAGTTTTGCCACCACCAACCCCTATAATCAGATGAGAGACGCTCTGGATTATTTACATTTCTTGCTGGAAGAAATGAAATGGTACAGTACCCAGTACAGTACATGAATGTATTACTGAAGTCATCAAGGGGGTCATAAAACACCTTGCTGGGTAGATATGAATGTCCAGAAGGAAAATTTCCTTGACTGAAGATTAGGGGATTTACGAATCCAAAAATACCTCAGAAAGACAAGGGGAATGATACAACAAATGTGTCGGGTTATTGCTCTCAGCATGTATAAAAAACAGGACATACGCTGAAGTGCACACAGGAAAGCCTGAATAAACTTCGCTCCAGGGGAAGTGGGCTCCTCTTGTCCAGCAGATAATTCGAGGTTTCATTCCCTGACAGGATGATGATTCAGCAAGAGTCAATGGTTTTAGACCACAAACCAGTGCACCAAAACAATGGGCCGTTGGCAACCTCCTGACCACAAACCCATTTGTCTGTACCTCTAAAGATATCTCATTATGAAGCAAATCTCTTGGCCAGACTTCCTCCAGCAACATGTGCACAGCTCGGCTGAGAATACTTTAAAGCTGCTAGAAGTGTGATAAGAACAATAGAATCAGGATTTGGCTGTGAATTCAAGGTGTGAGTGTCGTGTGAATGTGTATGCGACAGAAACAGACAACATGTGTGTGCCCAGCATAGAGGATAAATTGTTATGTCTCTCAGGGCAGCTGCTGACACGCTAACAGAAAACAGAAAGGGCCTGCTCTCACCGGGTTTATCTCATGGCTCTCCTGAAAGACCAGAGAGGGCCAGAGCAAAAACTGTAGTGTGCTTACATGACAGCTGAAAACAGAATAAGGGAGACCCAGCAAACTGGGAAATATTTCAGCCTTCAAAAATAAAGGCTACCTGTGTTCCAACCATGCAGCAGTTAAGAGCTATTGTTATGGTAGACAAATTACACCAAATGTACAAAGTCAAAGTTAAAACACTGGAAAGGTCTGGCACACAATGCAGGGGGTTTTAAATGTAATTTAATTTATTTTAGTAAAATCATACAAATCGAATCACAGTTCACTTGAATTGTCATAGCCTTAAACTACAAGCTACAAGGCTCGAAAAAAAAAAAATATTTTTTTTTTTTAACTTACTTTGCAATGTGTCATTAGACCCTAAAGGCCGAAAAATACAATGTTCCTTCTATCCCACTTTCTCTCGTGAACATTAAAGTTTTAAAAGCTGCTTAGGAGAATTTGCAGAAATACAAGTAAAAACAAGTAGAAAGTGGAGAGAGGGCCTTAAGTCTTTGTTCAGGGACTTAAGTAATCATAAGTCATAAAGCAGGGGCATACTACATAACTAAACTAACTAAACCGATTGGACCTAAAAAAAAAATACAGACTCTTATTGGCATGTGTTTATTTCATGGATGTAAAAGACACTTGAGGATCTTTACAAGGTAAAAACCAGGTTCTCAGCAAGTGTAATATAAAGTGTGGGCAATCTCTGGCCTTAAAGTCAGGGTTTCATCCAAAGCATTACAGCGTAGCGGTACTGCTACGTTTTAATTTTGTCCACCACGCTTTCATGTACCACCGCTACCCTTTAGCCGACTTACGGTTCTGCGTAATATCAACACAGGCCTAAGCCATAGCCAACTCGTAGCCGCGTACCATACGCCATAGCCTGCGCACAGTGCACACCTTCCCAAAAATAAACCTAAAACTGTGTCTGAACATTTGCCAGTTTCTACACATTCTTGGTCGCCACAAGTCATTCTGTGACCTCACTGTGAACTCTTGTCTGTCTTTATGACACTATTAGCTGCATAAAACCGGAATGAGGAGTCATACATGTATAGTTCACTCACACAGAATCAGCCAAAGGGCAGGTATAAAACTAACTTTTACACCTTACCTTGTTCTCGTGACACTCTCTCTTTACACGGACTTACAATATTTATATTAGTAGTTAAAAAAAGACCCACTAAGTCACAGTCCTTTTTCTATGTGGAAACATCAGTTCAGGAGCTGCCAACCAACTGAGATTTGCAGTTATTGCTAGACTTTCTTACAGAGATTCTATCAGACTTTATTCCAAGTTAATGAAAGGGGTCGACAAGAATCATTTTGGACAGAATTAAAAGTTACTTTTCCCAAAATGACTGCCCTAAGCCCCAGCTCCTCTGGAGAAGTGGGCTTTGCCATGGGAATATGTGAATGTGCAAAAATGTGTGAAATCAGAGAGTGGGTCCGTAGGCAGCATTTATGTGTATGTGGGCTCATGTCTGCACATGCAGTGTAGCTGTAGCAGGTGAGGTGCAGCTGTGTTTAGAGTCTGCTCTCCTGTCCGAAACGGATGGGAACTGTTAAAGAAAGCCCTTTTTTTGTCTGGATTTTATGTACTATTTAAGCTCACATAACCCTTGCAATAACATGAAGTTTTTTTGTAAGGGAAATGTGTCAGATAGGAAGTCATAATAGGCATTACAATGTGTAGGATCTGATGGTTACTAGCCGTACATTTACGTGAAGCTAATGTTACTCGGTATCTATTATACTTGGAAAATGTGCTTTACGAGGGGTTATGATTGACGCTTTCTCACCAACTGCCTCCTTACACTGTATGTGCATTTGTATTCCCTACATCATGGCCTGTAACAGCTTCCTGTACTGCAGCCACCATGTTTCCATTGCATTTGTCCATTGCAACGTGAGAAAATGCTATATACTGCATTTGTGAGCCAGGCTGACTCCCTCAGCAGGGATGTCAACTGACAATAATGGGTGTGCAAAAGCTGTAATGTAGGAGCAGTAGGGGGTTAATCTTGGCTGTGAATGAATCATGAGGAGGCCAGTTCAGAGTCTTCCACCTCTCTGACCTTTACACAGGCCACAGTCACACCTAGCTGCAGAGTCAACAAATGCCAGTCTGCCGGCCAACGGAAAAGCCCCAATGTGTGCCAATGTGCTTGAGGAGGGGCAAGCCACTTCAGTGCGGCATTGTCTCCTGGGCCAAGATAGCTGTACCCCAACAATGCTATGTTTACTTAGCCAAGTCTTCCAACAATTAGCTTAGCAAGTCTGGTTGGGAGGGGGCAGACATTTTCACTGGTTCACTGGAATAGAGTTGGTGTTTACACTGCTGTGCTCCAAAACTCCTTAGGACCATTCATTATTGACTCTGAATGCGAATTAAACACCAAGTCGTCTGGTCTTGAATGGCAAAGCCAACACAGATAGTGGATAACAGAGTTAAACGCAGAATAACAAAGAAAAAGGCTTTTTGTCAACTGCACAACGGCTGTTTCCTTGCCGACAAAGTCAGGCGAAACTCTGGGAAGTCTATACTAGGAGAGATCTCTGAGATTACAATTAGGTCATTTGGCAGACGCTTTTATCCAAAACACTTTTAGCGACTTACAATTACATGGTGCTATTACATGGAGCAGATAGGGGTTAGGCATCTTGCTCAAGGATGCTTACAG
>JAOEHI010001639.1:0-12419 GCA_025447815.1 Percopsis transmontana
CAATAACCTTACACGGGCCGGTCAGAGTCAACCAAAGGGCCGTATGTGGCCCGGGGGCCGTACAATGCCCATGTCTGTTCTAGACACATACATCCGTAACTTAGGTTATTGCTTTAGGCTCCTGCTGATATCCTGATGCTGATATTTAGCAGTCTGCAGGCAGTCCCATGGAACTAATACATCAGCTAGTTGTGAGGGATTGCAGGCATGCCCAAGAGAAGAGCTAGGGGTGTTTTCTAAACAGGATTATACAGTAATGCGCCAATGGATGACACCACCTTGGCATGGCAGTGTGAAGAAGCAAATGGTATTTCTGCCTCTATATGCCTTAACTTTTTAAAAAATCGTTGAAATTGTTGAATTCCTGTAAAAGTAATGCAACTGGTGAATACAGATAAATCATTTGAATTGCATTGTAGGCCACAGATGCTTGGCTCCTATACTATATGCCAAGTCTGCCATCCATACAGTACTTTCCATACAATGTGTATGGGGTCAGGAAAATGTCAGAGTGCAAAGTGGTCATAATGGAGTTGTGATCACTGTAATTTCTCATGACAAAGACATACAAATTTCAGCCACATATGGACGGGTGAGTTAGAATATTATGCTCTGAGATTAGGCGGGCGAGATAAAACTTAAAAAGCTTTCCTTAAATGTCAAATACAACTGTCAGTGAAAAGGACAGATCAAATATTAAGACAATATTTTTCTATTATTGTGTTTGTGCTGACTGACCTTTTCAAGAAACAATTATATATGTCAATGAATGGAATTATATTTTTTATGAAGTATCGGTACATATTTTTCGTACATGCCAATAATCAGTGTATTTCCTGTTTTTATGCAATTATACAAGCAACACCTCTCTTGACAGTATCTACACAATACTTCCGTCATAAAATTCATTGCCTTTTTACATTTTGTTGATGTTCGATGCATGTATTCCTTGCACATATTCCAATTATTCTGATGTAAGGGAGATGTCCCTTTAGAAACGCTTGGCTTCTATAATGATGATAATCATGGCTCTTTTATTGCATGATGCGTACCTCTGTTATTTACTGTTCTGATTCTTCGGCAACCTGCTTCTCAGATTTATATTTAAAACAGCTTTCTGTGTAACACATAAACTGCTTTACACCAGAAGGCAGTATCTACAGTGTACTGTTTCAGTGTTACTTTAACAGTATATGACTGTATCACACATGTAAACACTATATATTGTGTGTGTGTCTCTGTGTGTGTGTGTGTGTGCGCGCGCGTGTGTGTGTATGTGTATACATTATGTACATGTATATGTACTATAAATACTTGGTACTAATTTGTTATTGGTTGTGCATATTTGTTCTGTGTATGATTTGTCAAGACATCCACACTAGAGAGTAGGAGAGATGCAGCATCTTTTCCATTTCATTTTCTGTAATTGTTTTATTACTAAAATTGAAACAACAAAATCATTGCATGTATAGAAACAAATGTGACAAGCCCCACTACAGTAATTTTAAATGTTAAATGTGATATTATTAGTAATACTGTTTCACCTGTTGTTTCATTACAATTCGTTTTGCCTTCTGGCAGCTGATAGGAGAACCATTTGAATTTCCCATGTGATTCAGAAAAGCATGACTATAGTGATGTGGGCGATAATAAATAATGATTAATAAAAATTTGCTTACAAATTAGTACAGCGCATTGCAAATTATTACAATGCTCTCAATGCATTTGGTTCCAATGCCTTACTCGAGGGCACCACAAGAAGTGGGTGGAATTGAACCCGCAACTTCTCCTTGATAAAGAGCAGTTAGATTGGACCTTTCAGTCTCTACAATTTAAAACTCAGTCCAACTTGAACAAAACAGGTTTTTAAATAGGCTCTGCTCCTTCTGACAAGCTAAAAGTGTATGAAAGCCATCTGCACGAGAGCCATAATCTCTCCATCTCCACACTGCTTTGTGGGCTAACGCTAAAAGCTAAGGCGAGGGTCCAGGAAAGCTTTATTAGAGAGAGAATGGTTGGAGAAGAAGTGGAAGAGAGGATATACTTTTTATTTAGAATTACCTTGTATTTCTGCGAAGGTTGTTGTGCCACACAAACACCTGCATGCATGTGAAAACGCACAAACACAGACACACAGACACACACCCACAAACACACATATGCACCAACACACATGCATATATACACTATCAACTTAACACTACACCGGTACCACACAAACCTCCTGTATGCATCCGCACATAATAACACAAATGTACACAAAAAACTCATGCACACACAAAAGCACATGGCTTTAATCAAGCATGTTTAAAAGGAAAAATGCCATTAGATTTTGAAGTGGGTAATTTCACATCCTTGTCGCGTTTCTCTTGTTCATTTTTCTTTATAAAAATGGGCCTTTTCAAGCTTACATGTGCTTTTATGGAAAATTACAACATTTAAACGAGACTCTTTGGTCAGGGATAATTGTACAATGAACCATTAGCAGCCTGCCAAGCTTGACAAAATCTCTCTTATTCTTTTTAATGTCATTTTTGGTTCTTAAGAACAAGAAGAAATGGTAATAATAATAATTTAATTGTGTGTCATTATAGCAAGCAAGGTGCAGGTCATTTGTGGTCATATCAAGCTACAGTATGCTATCTTATAAAATACAAAGCAATTTAATAAGATACAGACTAAACAAACAAAGCTTTGATAGACACACTGCTGGCCTGGCTGTTCTTTGCCTGACTTTCTCATGTAAACAATATAAAATACAGTTAAAATGTTTAGCACATGTAAATTGACATGCAGGGTGTAAAATGCCTCGAGATATTTTAGTGGGTCTAGAGCATAACCATTGCGGCTACCCCTAGCTTTGGCTGATCAAATGCCTGACTAAAAAAAGTTTTAAGTTTGACTTTGAAGTCGCTACAGTAGTAGCACACCTAACCTCAGCAGGTAGGGCGTTCCAGAGTACTGGGGTACGGTGTGGGAATGCTCTATATCCTGCTGATTTCTTTTTAACTTTAGGGATGGATAACCAGCCTGCATTCTGTGAGCGTAAGGCTCAAGGTGGTAGGGTATCACTAGTTCAGATAAATAGGAAGGTGCCAATCCACGTATTGCTTCATAGGTGAGCAGGAGGATCTTAAAGTCACATCTGAGATAAATTGGTCAAACCTTCTAGTTCTAGTCCTTCAACACATAAAAACATTTTATATCACACCACCAGACTAATATTTTTTCATAAGTGGCACTGCTGCTGCCATCTGAAGGTTTTTGTAGAGCTGCCGCATGAAATTATCTTATTTGTGTTCTCAATGGTTTTGTGATCAATAGAGTGATATCAGTGTTGTCTGATCAGTGTGTTGTGCAATTAATTTTTTTGTAATAAAATAAGGTGTTTCTATGTCTCTTACTATTTACTGCCCATTCATGTGATTGACAGGCAAAGTAGATTATCCAGATCAATCAGGGAAAAGAGGCCCTGATTGGTCAGAAATCTTTTGGGCGGCGTCAAAAATCTAATTGGACTTATATAGAACCAGCAGCTATCAACCAGAGTAGATATTCTCACAGAGCATTTCACTAATTTCTGATGGATGTCTATGGCATTTCTAAGAAATTTCACAAAATGTATGGCTGTTAAATCCTACCTGCAGCGCCTTTAAATGTAGGCTTCCTGTTTTTCATTGCTGCATATCTCTCAATGACAAGTTAAAGTTTGATTTCCTCTACCTTTTTTATTTGCAGAATTACCAAATTTTCGATACATACTCAATACATTTACAATTTGATTAATTGATAAATCAATTGATAAATCAATTAATCAGGTGGCAACCGCCATCAGCTGCCCATGTCTACACAGCTCTGTTCCCAAACTCAGTTATAAGTAAGTGAGATAAGTAACATTTAAATGCAATACGATTGTTAACCTCAGCCAGCTGTGGTGGCAGTGTTCGAAAATGTGCCACTGAAAGCCGGAGTTCCACCACCGAGTTAAGCCGTCATCTCTTCTTCTATGATTTAGTGTGCAACTCAGCTCAACAATCTTTGAAGAAACTGTTGGCGTCAAGGCAGATTTTCAGAAACTTTATGCAGTCGGAGATTTGGAGAAATATGACACATTATAGAGTCGAACTGTACAGGCAATCGAGCACAGGCTATTAGCGGAGTTACCAAGCTCGACAGAAAGGTGGACATGCTAACAGTATCAGTTGTATTGATGCAGAAACTCGAGCGAGTTAGATTCATTTTTAATGTGACGCGTGAGTAACGACCTTATTTGCCCAATTGCACGGCCATATGATTATCTAGCTAATGAATATGCAGCTAGCGTACGTTAGCTATGAGGCATAACAAGAGACCTAGACTTGAGATTTGCCATCCAGTCCTAACCATTCCTCACCGATACTCGCCTAACCATTACCTGATGTTGAAGCACCATCACAATTAAATGTTATGCGTTAACCCTAGTAACGTTAGCTGTCATTGACACAATTTTTATTGTTTATGCATCTGTCATCAAACCAGCTCCCCAAAAAGTAATGTAGCCCCATTCTTTTACTGTAGCAGCAAACTTCCAACAACCGAGAAAGCAGTTCAGTCTACTATCTAGTCACAATAATGGATGAGGACACCCCAACCTTGAAGCCGAGACGGATCCAGAATCAGAACGTAGTCCATAGGCTTGAGAAGCGCCGGATCTGCTCGGGCCGGGCTGGGGCCCATTGGTACCGGGTGCGATGCTTTCACCAGAACCTGTTTCCTAACTTCACCGTGGTCAACGTGGAAAAGCCGCCTTGCTTCCTCAGGAAGTTCTCTCCAGACGGACGCTGCTTCATCGCCTTCTCTTCAGACCAGACCTCACTAGAGGTAGGGTGAATGATCAACCTGGTGTTTACAGAGGGGATTTTGGAAGTAATCTGTGGTCCAATATAATATTGGACACTGCTACACCAAGTATAGCAGTTTGGACACATAACTGTAATAACAGTTCAGCACACATCAATACAAACGTGCGTGAATGTATTCATTACATTTTTGTATCCACCAGTGTCTAAGCGCAGTCTGTACACTGTACACACACAACACACTTTTCATTGCCCTCACATCGCCATCCACCCCACAGATCTATGAGTACCAGGGCTGCCAGGCGGCTCAGGACCTCCTCAGGGGCCAGGAGGGGGAGACCCTTTCCACGGCCAACGACCAGCAGTCGCTCAACATCCGCGGGCGGCTGTTTGAACGCTTCTTCTCACTGCTGCACGTCACCAACGTGGCCTCCAATGGGGAGCACCTGAACCGTGAGTGCAGTCTCTTCACAGACGACTGCCGCTACGTCATTGTTGGCTCGGCCGTGTACGTCCCGGAGGAGCCCCCTCCCTATTTCTTTGAGGTACTCGCCAAGCCCTCCCCCCTATATGTCTTCATCTTAAACGCATAGGTCTAAGCAGATCTTACAAAAAGTACATTTAGTCAACAAATTATCAATGAATCCAAACACAAAGCAATGTCAGAATTTCCTTAAAACGGTTACTCTAGATTCATGAATCTCTTTTCACATTGTCACGTTTGGAACACACTGAGTAAGAGATTTCAGTATCTCTCTACAAATTAAATAATTGATGACTTTCAGCATATGGGTAAACTATGGATGATTAGTAACTTTCTCTAAGAAAAAAAATTACAATTTAGTCAGTTAGCAGACGCTTTTATCAAAAGTGACTTACAGTGAGGACAGTTATATATAGTTTTAATAGTTTAATTTTATTTCTGTGTCATGCCAAACACTTGGCCCATCCCACATGGGATTACAAGACAGCACAAACGTATTTAACAAACGGCTTCCGGTCGCATATACAAATCATTCGGATATATATATATACACACGCGCGCGCACACACACACACACACACATACACACACACACGGAGTATATAGAAAACTGGCTAATTTATATGTTTCACATGTGAAACATATAAATTAAAGTATCACATATTGCTCACAGCTAGGCCAAAACTGGGGCTTGAACCCATGACCTTCCGGTTGGGAGTCTAACACCCAGACCACTAGACTATCCTGCCCCACAAAATGTGTATGTATGGACTGCTGAAGATAAACACATGTGTTTTATTAGAATGCAACAACAGTGAGTCCTGAGTCCAGACAGCTCACCGTAGAGCCCCCATAATGTGACCACCAACACATTTCAATGATGCAGTTGGCGTCTCCTGCCAGGTGTACCGTAACAACGAGTCGGTGACGCCCAACCCTCGGTCTCCCCTGGAGGACTACTCCCTCCACATAATCGACCTCCACACGGGCCGGCTGTGTGACACCCGGGCCTTTAAGTGTGACAAGATCATCCTTTCCCACAACCAGGGCCTCTACCTATACAGGAACATCTTGGCCGTCCTGTCTGTCCAGCAGCAGACGATACACGTCTTCCAGGTGAACAAAATCATGTTTTAAGTGGCGTAAAACACTGCAATGTGATATGTTTTAACAAAGACATTTTTTTCTATTTCCCCTCGCTAATGCTGTATTGTCAAAAGTCCAGTATGTTTGTCAAGTTAAATGAATAATTTGGGGTCGTATTACAGAAAAATATCCTAACTGCTTGTCCTAGCTTAAGTTTCAAAGATAGAAAAAATCATATCTTCTTATTACAGTAGCAATTCCTAAACTCTAAATTAATTGTGGATAGTAACATACAGTAGATGTCAACACAAAGTCATTAAAGTTGTTGATCCAAATCCAGTCAGATGTAATCAACAATATTTAACGTGATCTTTTGTTAAACCCCAACTCTACAGCTTCCCTTCCTCAACAATTCACACGCTGGCCTTCGGGATAAAATACTCCGAATTGCGTACTTCCATTGAACATAAACCTTTCGGAACAACATACCTTTTCTGTAGATGCAAAACACATTGCTAATCCAAGGGTTCTGTTATGCGTTGTTTTTTACATGCTGTGCGTAAAGAAATGATATATAAAATGACAATAGGTCGGACATAGTTAGCCTGGTGTCTTCTGTATGTGTTGGGTTTGGCTGTGAGGAGGTAACTGAGCTATATTATTATTTTTAGCTATTGACTTTCTCCAATACCCAGGAAGCCACTACTGAAGGGATTAAGAGCCATGTCTGGTGGCATTTTCCTGACCTTTCCTTCTGTCTTCCCCCTCCTCTCCCTCTCTCCTCACCAGGTGACCCCGGAAGGCACGTTCCTGGATGTGCGGACCATCGGGAGGTTCTGCTACGAGGACGACCTCCTGACCCTGTCGGCCGTCTACACCGAGGCGCAGGCGGAGGGTCAGCCGGGCTTCCCTCGCCTCTACACGGACAAAACCATCAACTCCCTCAAGCACAGGCTGCTGGTGTACCTGTGGCGCCGTGCCGAGCAGGATGGCAGCGCCACGGCCAAGCGCAGGTACCGTACCGCCGTAGCGCATGGATGTACACGATTGGATGACGCACACGCATGCACACGTCCCATTATTGCATGCGTGGCGGTAGGGTGGCCCGTCTTGACTCTGCTCTGCTCCCTCTGGCTATTAAATATAGTACCCCTTTAATGTTCTTAGCCCCCCTTGCTGTGATAGTCTCCAATACAACCATATTAGGCAAGCTCCGCACTCCTTCCTTCAAGCACGCGTAGTAGCTCAGACTATTGAGATGGGTGGAAAAGAGACTGTGCTCTAGATTGTGTACGTGGATTCAATTCAGTTGTTTAAACTGGATTGAGTGTTTTGTTCAAGGTCAAAACAAGTGCTAGTGCTCGCCAAGACAGCCGTTTCAACAGTGCGTGTCAAGTACAAATTCTCTTTGTTACAACTGAAATGACACACAGTGAATTAAAAATCATCAGGCGGTATTGAGTGTTTCCAGTGTGCGGAAGTACGGTTCGCAGCAAAATGATATTAGCTAGATTTAGAATGTATATTTTGAGTCTCTGTGACGTGCTGCCGTCAGGTTTTTCCAGTTCTTCGATCAGCTCAGGAGGTTAAGAATGTGGAAGATGCAGCTACTGGATGAACACCATCTCTTCATTAAGTACACCAGTGAAGACGTGGTGACGCTCAGAGTCACTGACCCCTCGCAGGTACGTGCTCACACACATACAGAGATTACAGAACTGTGATGAGTGGTGTTAGTTTCACTGTTTCTAGTGTTGGATCACCAAAGACGTACTACTGTATGTAAAAATGTTTTGGTTTTCATTACTAGCCCTTTTTATACAGCGATCCCACAATAGTGGTGCAAAGGAGACCCGGCATTATGCCACATTCTCTGGTTTATACTGAACCAAACCAAGACAACCATTCATGAAATAATACCGTGTTTGTGGATACATGACTCTGGTAACAAGCTTCATCAAAACATCACATCCCTGTTCCGCCATTCCGGCTGTCCCTTTTACACAGACAACGTTCCAGCTCTGTGACTTCCTCCACTGTTGGCACAAAGGCGGAACAGAAATGACCCCCCCCCCCCCCCCCCATTACAACTTCATACCTTTTTACACAGAACTGCGAGCCGGAATAATGCTGGCTTTTTACGCTGTGTAAAAGGAGCTACTGATGTGTCTTTTTGTGTCTGTCCGTCTCATCTCTTAAAGCCATCGTTCTTCGTTGTCTATAACATGGTGTCTACGGAGGTGCTGGCCGTCTTCGAGAACACCTCTGACCAGCTGCTGGAGTTGTTCGAGAACTTTTGTGACCTGTACAGAAACGCTACACTACACAGCCAGGCTGTTCAGTTCCCCTGCTCTGCCTCCTCCAACAACTACGCTCGGCAGGTCCAGAGAAGGTACAGTGTTTTTGGCATGTTGAGATGTTTGAGGGGATAATTCTCAATTTGTTGCCGTTTTGCTTCCAAGTTTATTTATTCACATGGAAATTTGGAAAATTAAATTAAATAACATTTTTATTGAGGTTTAGATTTAGTCCATTATTAAATGTTTACATTGAATCAATTATTAACATGTAAAATGGCATATTTTGTATTGTCAACCTGCACAAAAGCTTTATGGGGAGGAAATGTGCGATTGAGCTTTTAATTTTAGTAACTGTAGCTGGGCTGAAGGCAGATGGTCTGGCCAGGCAGGAGTTGATGGCAGATGGTTAAAGGAAAAGATAAGCAGCAAGGCAGAAACAGGCTTTAAGCCCTGATCTTCTGTATTTTTGTATCAGTACATCAGCTGTACATCAACAAAAGTGAACAAGACACAATGGGCCTCATGCAACAAAATTTTCTTGACGTGCTTTTTAAGAAAAAAAAGTCCTGACTGGACATTCTTAAATGGGAAGTCAACACTTCTCCATAATGAAATAAAAAAACAAGGTTTTCAGCTTGGGAGAACAACTTCTTATGCCAGGTCTGGACCTTTTTATAGCATGCTGTGTATTTTGAGGAAATCGATGAATCTCAAATTGCTCATAAGATCCTCGTCCAAACAACATATGCGTCGTGGTTCTTGCACGAGGCCCAATGAGACAAAAGGTCACAAAGAGCTTTGCACTGTGCATCAGACAGGTTACAAAACCTTCTCTTGTTTTGCTTGCTTTTTAAATTTCCCCGGTCCCCTCGCACGCTTCCAGATTCAAGGACACCATAGTGAATGCCAAGTACGGCGGGCACACGGAGGCGGTGCGGCGACTGCTGGGCCAGCTGCCAATCAGCGCCCAGTCCTACAGCAGCAGCCCCTACCTAGACCTCTCACTCTTCAGCTACGACGACAAGTGGGTGTCGGTGATGGAGAGACCCAAGACCTGCGGGGATCACCCAATCAGGTACCGTCCACGTCCAGTAGTGTGCCCCCAGTAGTGCCCCCATGCTATTTGTTTTCCTGTAATTCCTATAATAAAGGGTATGAGATAAAAATATGACTTGAATGAAAAAATATATATTTTTGTAGAAACCACACCAACTATATTGACCCCACCCCTACCCCCGGTAGGTTCTATGCGCGGGACTCTGGTCTGTTGAAGTTTAAGATCCAGGCAGGGCTTCTGGGCCGGCCGGTCAATCACGCCGTGCGCCGCTTGGTGGCCTTCACCTTCCACCCCTTCGAGCCCTTCGCCATCTCCGTGCAGCGCACCAACGCAGAGTACGTGGTCAACTTCCACATGAGGCACGTCTGCGTGTGACTCGGGAGAGACAAGGAGAGAGAGAGAGAGAGAGGCGTGTAGACACTGGGGCTTCAGCATTCACTCTGTAAACCCTCCACCGATGTCTTAAAAAAAAAAAAAAAAAACACAGCCTCCGCAAACCACAAAGAAGAGCCGAGCAGCGTGGCGGCCTGCCAAACATTGCTCTCCCAGCGGTGGCGGTCCCCTCCCCTCCAGACTAGCCCCCACCCCTCGCAAAGCAGCAGTTGCTGTACCTCCGGCCCATGTCTCCCTCCGTGAAAAAAGCAGCAATTCTGTTCAGCTCTTTCTGCCTCCTCTGCGTGGCCTCCGCTGCTGCCTCCTCGCCACAGCGGCGAGGGAATTGTGGGGGAGAGAGCCTTGCCGAGGTGTTAATGGACAGGTAGAGGCGTGATTGATGTGGCCTGGCGGTAGCTAGTTGGACCTCTTCTATGAGCCAGAGGAGGTTGAAAGTAAAGGGGCTTTTTATCGCACATTGAAAGATTTATTTATTTTTGGAACTGGCTGTGCAGCAAAAACACAACTCAGAAGAATATATAGACATCTATATATTCTCCTCTTTATGTAAAGGACATTATTTTTTTAATATTTTTTTTTATTATATTTTTTAAATAATGTATTATTGGATGTATATATTTTATGTCAATAAAGTGATGTAACTCTCGCTCTGTTTTTGTCTTGTATTAAGGCTTAAAATCTTATTCAGACAAGGCTATATGACTTGATATAAGACAAATGTACTTCTTTCAAGGAATCTTATCAAGTGAAGATGTCTTAATTGTGCGGTAGGTAGAATTTAAGAGCTATAAATTTAGTGTAATTTCTTAGAAATGCCATATACATCCGTCAGAAATCGGTGAGTGAAATGATCTGAGAATATCTGCTCTGGTTCAAAGCCCCTGCCTCTATATAAGTCAATTTAGAATTTTGATGGCGCCAGAAAGAATTCTGTCCAATTGGGGCCTCTTTTCCCTGATTGGTCCGGCGATTCTACCTTGCCTGTCAATCACATGAATGCACACACACAGCTACAACAGGAGCAGAGGAGGAGAGGGGGTTTTTTGGGTTGTTGATTTTCAAAATCTTTTTTTAATTTTTTTAAGATGGCTCTTGTTGCAACTCTCAAATCCTACCTACAGCAGCTATAATTTCTCAGTAACCTGATTGACTTCTTTTGCACTTTCACAAATGTGGAATAAAATTACAAAGTCTGTTTTGACAGATCTATCTGGATTTTGTAATTTTTTGTAGAACTAGAGTAATTGGCAACACCTTTTTCTGTGGTTTGCTATAAAGCTAAATTGTGTGTGTGTGTGTGTGTGTGTTTTTTTATTTTTATTTTTGTTTTGTTTTGGTTTTTTTTTGTTTATTTTGGTGGGTTCAAAAACATTTGTTTTTAACAGATACAGTATTTTGGTTGGTCTTATGTCTTGATTTTAGCCTTTACAACAAAATCTGAATTTTCAGTAAGGATGTGTAGGCTTTTGGTTGTTTCTACCATCTGAGCTTGCATATAAGTAGAAATACAGGGAAGCTATGTATTTAAAAAAAAAAAATAAAAATAACTTGAATGTTGCCTGCTGCCTAACAATAAGAGCTATGTAGAACCATTTGATCAATTTGATCAACAAACTTGAGAGCTTGGACACCAAGCAGACGCAAATGACTACCTGGTCATTAATTGCAGCCTGCCTGCGTACTGAGGACTGGAGTCCAAAACGTCCCCTTTGCTCTTATCCCATCTGCCCTTGAAGACAATAAATCAGCATTTCAGCCTTTCTGAGTTTGCAGATTGGATTTGACCTGGCATGCATTCAGGTCCATGTTCCCGGGCTCACTGATGAAACACTGTAGTAAGTCATCTGTTCTCTCTGTGTGCATGCAAAGTAAATTATTTCCAGTCAAGAGACTAGTGCCTGCCTGGTATAGCTTGAGTTTAAAAACAACACACGTGTGAAATTTATAGGCCTAAATGCAAGTAGGTGGCAAAAAACCCTACATATAATTAATAAAAGCTGCATATATAAACATATGGCAATTGTTAATTAACCAGGATGTGAGTGTAATGCATAACGTACACAAACCACACCTGTGCATCTGTGAGGGGTTAGGAGGATGGTGCAGACTAGAGCAGATGCTGAAGGATTAACTGTTCTGTTCACCTAGCTTCTGGTTACAGGCAAACTGATGAGCTGTGTGTGTGTGTGTGTGTGTGTGTGTGTGTGTGCTCGTACACAGAGAGGTGGTGAAAAGATGAGCGAATTGAATAAGTTGAGTAG
>JAOEHI010001640.1:0-12419 GCA_025447815.1 Percopsis transmontana
CCGCTCCATTATTATCAGTAGCAGACATGCTCTCCAGCAAGCAGCTGATGCTGTGGGCAGGAATAGCCCCAGCGTGCGGGGGGAACACGGGCTGGGTTGGGTTGAACATACCTGCCCTGGATTTTGGGGTTGGGGGGAGAGAGGAGCGGGGAGAGAGAGAGAGAGGTTTTAGAGTTAGAGGTTTTAGAGTTAGAGGTTTTAGAGTTAGAGGTTTTAGAGTTAGAGCACACTCGACTCTCTCTCTGTCACTTGTCAGCTGCACAGAGTCTCTATTGCTGCTGGCTAATGGACTAGGACGGCACAGGGAGAATCCGGGCGCGGGGAGCCGCTCCATTATTATCAGTAGCAGACATGCTCTCCAGCAAGCAGCTGATGCTGTGGGCAGGAATAGCCCCAGCGTGCTGGGGGAACACGGGCTGGGTTGGGTTGAACATACCTGCCCTGGTTTTTGGGGTTTGGGGGAGTGTGTGAACACTAAAAGATCACACTGTGATGGAGAAGCCTCGTCTGTTAAAGGAGCACTTGTCGATTTGTCTCCCGAGGTCCCCTTGTGGTTAAAAGCAGCGTTGTTTGCCCCTTGCGCACTTGCTGAGGGATCCCTTGCTTCCGTTTCTACCCCCAACATAGTAAAACTGGTCTTAAACACCCAAATAAACGGAACAGTGCAGCAGATCTGGTTCCACGCGGCGGGAAGAGCGCGCGGCTCCACAACAGGCAGACAAGCAGCGGTACCAGTGTTCGAGGTTGTGTACCAGGAATCAAACAGCATATGAATTCCTTTCCTTTGAAACGGGGGCATCTGCTGTGTGCTGCGCTTCTCTCCCTCTCCATAGTGCAGTGGAACACACTCGTATTTCGTTGACGTACAGCGAACAGCAGTGCAGCGAGCTGAGTAGCTGGGGGAGAACATTCACCGAGCGCCCGAGGGGGGGATGTTGTTCTCTTGTGTCTGTCATGGAAATACAAGCAGCGGTGATCAACAAAAGGCTCGCTGATTCATGTTTAGAACCCCCCCAGCAAAGCCTCGGCACGCATGGGATGTGCGAAGTCAAACAGAAATCAAAAAATATGCGCAGAGCTGTCAAACGAAGGTTTCCATGTCATTGCCCCTTAGAATGAATTACTGTCACTGAAAACTACCACGTGTGAGCAGACATCATCCAGTGCGAGGCACACAGGGTATTAACAAGGGAGTAGGGAATAGTCTAAAAAAAATCAAAGTCCCACGGTAGGAACAAACGTGGCGATCATGTGTTTCAGAAATTATTGAATTAATAAGACCCACGCTTCACTACAGTATCTTGGTTTGCTGCCCTCTATTGCCCTCTATTACTCCGTCTTACATTCAGGACCTATTGCTCTTCTGGTCGCTTTCTGAGGTCTTCAGGCCAAGGACATTTAACTGTTCCCAGAACACATTTTAAAACAAGAGGTGATCGTGCTTTTTGTGTGGTGGCTCCAAAGCTATGGAACTCTCTCCCAGTAGCCTTGAGAGCTTTGGACTCGATTTAAACTTTTAGAAAGCACATAAAGACACATCTTTTTAGACAAGTTTTTAATTAGTCATGTTTTATGGTTATTTTACTCGTTATTTTTAATTTGTTCTTTGCTGTAAAGCACTTTGTGACCCCTCTTGTCTGTGAAAGGTGCTATATAAATAAAGTTTACTTACTTACTTACTTACTATTGAAAGCTGTGTCTGTTTTTCTGTGTGTGCACATTTTGTAAGTTATCTTTGGCCCCCCATCTGGCTCAGTTTTTGACAATGTGTTTTACAAAGTGTGAACACTTCCAACTTTAACTGTTATTGCCTGTTATTGTCTACTGCTTGAGCTATGAACTATCAATGCTGGGGCGCGCCATGGGTCAAAATGTTTTGGAGCTGTCAATTGAAAATGTGAGGCTAACAAGAATGGCACATTTCAGAAGAGGGCAGCATCCATCCTTGGCTCATGCAATTGGCTCCAGAAATGTTTCCAATGAGCACATTTGTACAGTGTCTGGCTGCCAAATTTTGAAGTATGTTGTCTGTGAACACATATTGGGAAACAGGAACGTGTCAAGGTATGATACGTAGTGATAAACAAATATGTCTGAAACGTTACAAAACAAACGCTATACACCAAGTCAGTTAAACGTCAGCGATACCCTTCTGTCCAGTTAGGAAGCATAAGGGATTGTGAATCAATGTCACCTGTTTTGGTGCAAATGAAAGAGACAACAGGGGCACTTGAGGCAATCCCCAAAAAGGGAATAGTTTTGCAGGTGGTGGCCACAGACAATTGATCTCTCCTTTTCTTGAGCAGGGTATATCCAATTACAATGAGGTCATTTAGCAGACGCTTTTATCCAAAGCGACTTACAATTACATGCTGCTATCACATGGAGCAGATAGGGCTTAGGCATCTTGCTCAAGGATGCAAGGCTAGTTTGGGTCTTCAGCTACAGAGTACTCCAAGTGGGAAACAAGATGGATCACAACTATTACAAAAAAAAGTTTCCCCCAAAGTGAAAGTGATTCAGGGAGTTTGTTTGTACAGTATTTCCCTGCGCCTAACCTATAACAGTTCTGCAAGCTACATTTTGTATGTGTAAAGTGATTCAGCAATAGAAAACAATTTGTCATTGTGTTTTAATGCTTCTCCTAAGTGGACATTTTACATAGTGTAGCTTTAATTCGGTGTCCAGTTTATTAAAAGTGTCATTGAAAAAGCTAGAAAATGCAAGTCCTTGAGCTCCATCCGTGCCTCTTAAATTTAAACAAATCACCCCGTTTAAAATGCATCCTGGGATTTAAATCCTATTCTTCTCATTGATTTACAGTGGAGACAAGATTAAATCAATGCCCAAATGTTTTTTTTAGGGGAAACCAGATCCTGGTAATTACCTTTGGGGAGATACAGTCTTGACTCATGCATATTAAGCACAACAGAATTGTAATGCCATAGTTGTGCTGTTGAGTTCAACACCATCTGATACAGAGGCTCAAAAAACAGGCAGTTATTTTTGAATCGGTCTTGCAAAATTCCCGTTCGTCAATGTGTCACTGATGGTTAGCCGAAAAAACAATCTCCAGGTAGCTAGGTAGGTACCACAGCTGTGTCTTCATCAATCATCATGGATTAAATATGCTGGAAATTCAAAAAATAAACATTGAAAACAAATACTAACTAGCTTAACAGCTGTTCGTACTACCAAAAGCCATGTCTGTTGTTTACATTCATTGTGATAACGGTAGGTGTTCTCTCACATGTGAATGAGCCATGAGGTAGTCTCTCCCATGGACTCCCCAGGTCTAGCAGTAGTCAGGCAGTGCACAGTGTGTTTTGGAGGGAGGGCTGGAGGAAGGGGCTGACATTTGATCGGTTGTACACTTACTCTATGTGGTTTCTCCAAGATCGCCCACCCTGCCTTTAATACACCGGTTAAAACTGGTTATTTAAATGTGTTCGGAATATGTCTAGCATCGAATACAAACATCAGTTGGATTGGAAAAAGGAAAGAAAAGCTCCAAATGTTTCTGTCTCTTTCATTTGCATGTGCTCTTTACCAATCCCACGAGTACACAAAACGGTTCTAATTTGATCACTTTAGAGGTCACAGTCTATAAAAGGCACACTGTGACAGAGCCACCGCGGCCTCATCATCGCGTCGACCTTGAAAAATGAACTTCGTCTGGCAAGCGCCGTGTTCCTCGATCACCCTGTTCCTCGATCACCCTGTTCCTCAATCACCCTGTTCCTCAATCACCGGCGCGGCATTTCTCCCGCCGTGCAACGGTGTCACTGCGTGACGGGCCGCTCCCATTACACCAGAGGCGTGAGCAAGCAGAAGCCTTCAGGAGAGCGTAATAACCGTATTTTTTGTAATTTTTTTTTAGCTCCGCAACTCCTTTTGTGTGTGTGCGTGGGTGCGTTTATGTAGTGCTATGGATGGTAGTGGCAGGTATTCTATGAACCCCAGAGGAGCCGTGCTCGCTGAGTGCTTCAGATGAATCACCTGGAAGGTGGCAGGGGGTTATTACAGAGAGAAAAACACCCAGATAAAAAAAATAAAAAATTCTAAAACAGATAAAGAGGATTGATGCGCCTCGTCCAGGCCCGTGTGCGAGAGCACCAAGACGCCTCTCTACCCAGCCCCCATCCCCGCTCCCCGTGTCCTCCGCCCTCCCCCTCTACAGCTCCATCATCCTCCTTTATCCTCCCTTCTTCCTTTCTTCGAGTCACCCCCCCCCCTCCCAACACACACACACACACAAACGCCGTCACCTCTCTGTCTTCCATGCTAATAAATCCCGTTTAAGCTCCCTTTGTGACCTCTCAATCATCAGCGAGACTTTCTTAAAATAACACTCCGAGGAAGACGAGAGGAGAGGAGGGGAACAGAGGGGGGCAGAGGGGGGCAGAAAGCGCCCCCTCCCGTGCCGAGGTTATTAATTGTTAAAGAGATTATTATCCCATTACAGTGGGACTGAGGAATGGCAACGGCACCGGGGTTACGGTGTGATTAATGCCGAGTTCATGCGATGCATGATTAATTCTCGAGTGCGAGTGGGTGTATAATCAAGGCCTCGTGCGATATGATCAATTGCCCGGCGACGGAGGAGGTCTGAATGATTGGAGTCCCATTCGGCACCGCGGAACATATGTCGCCCGGGGTCTTAGCGGGGGCACGGGCGAACCGCAGGATTGCGCCGGCAGTTGAAATGGAGGAATGTTACCGCGGAGGGTCGAGCGCACTCTGTCACATTAGAGACACGCTGAGGCTATATTTAGTCTCTCTCCGCGTGTGTTGAGAGTGTTATTATCGTCGCAGAGATCGATAGAGTGCGAGCGCAGCCTGCCCATATATAGTCTGGTGTGGCGTGAACACAAATGACTTCATTCTGGAGTGTTCCCTCTCCTCTTCTTTTATATAGAGTTATTTTACTCATTCTACAGTAATTGTTACTCATTATTCATATTTGCATATTTGTTTTCTTCCTTTTAAATGTAGCCTATTTACCACATTTTTCAAATCATCACATTGCGAGGTGACATTTTCAAACGGGTAGGCCTACTACTCTGTATCTGTTTTCATGCGTTTGCGCGATTATTAAATGACAACAAACAAATTAAATTACAGCACTAAATGCACTTGTGTGCTGTGAGTGAAAATAAAGGCATTGTGTACATAGGAGAAAAATGCAATCAAATCTGAGAACATTCAACTGCACAGCACACTGTACTGTACATCAAATTAAACGAGACAGAAATAGAGAATGCTTTTTCGCAAAGAAAGAATTCTTCTCCTCGGTCCTACTTCGACAGCATCAAAAGGATAGGTGTTGAAAAACAAGGTTCCATGTGAAGGTAAACTATCTTACAAGCTACACTGTAAATTGATTGCTGTCAATTTACAGTATTAACCTGTTATTTTTTAAATACAGTGCTTAACTGTTAATAGCCTACCAACGAAAATCTGTTAAATTACACTCCACTGATGTTTTCTTAACGGAACTATAATGTATTCCTAAAATATAGAGTTTTACTGCTCATCAACAAACATATTCTCTAAAACCTCTCTAATCCTAATCCTAATCCTAATTTCTGTAGGGAACTACCTCTTGTGGTTGAAACCAGTGTTACAAACTTTGTTGTTGTGGGTTCAAACTCCAACAGTGCGTCCCCAGTGCTGAGTGGGTGGCACTCCTCTCTACTCCTCATAGGCGAGCTGGGGCAGACTCTGGCAACACTATATTGCCATCACTGTACTGCACTTATAAAAAAAATATTTTTCTGGGTTTAAAATGCACTGAAAATCTTTTTGCGGTATTTTATCTTCAGTGTGATTGAAAGGCAGTTTTGCTAAAGTTCCCCAAGTTGGTGAGCACAAAGAGCAAGAGTTGTAAATCCCAGAGGGACCTTCGGAGCACCACCGACGAATCCGTCCATTTAACACAATGGAGAAGCTTTGGGCTCTGAACGAAATGGCCCGTTGGAAAATGGTCCTCAGTTTCTCCGGTTTGGCCTGGAGCTCCTCTGCCGCAGATCGCAGGCCCAGGAGGCCCAGAGCAGACCATCATAATTCAGGGGCATTAATTGGGGCATTTAAACCGAGCCTGGGACTAGCTCCAGACCAGACAGGCACAGATTAAAGGGGTCAGTCCACGTGGGACAGAGAACAAGATGGATGTATTGAGGGAGAAGGGGAGCGAGAGATGGATAGAAGTAGGGTACAGACAGGAAGGAAAGAAGGCAAGAGAAAATGTGAAGGGGAAAAAAGACAACCTGAAAGAAAAAAATGAAGGTCTAATGTCTTCTCTGATTTAATAAACACTTGGGAAACCGCTCTTTTGAAATACATTCATTCCCTCTAATATTTGTTGTATCGTTGACCTACTTTCGCAGAAGGAATCAGTCTCGTAAAAATCGACACAGACATTAATGCAGCTTTACTGTAACTGCCTGTAACTGCATTCAACACGGTGCCCATTGATTTCCTACAGTCCTCATGTTAACATTGGCCATTGGCTGTATGACTTATGTCATAAATGAGTGGATATGACAGAAAATCAAATCGAATACTGCACCAAGCAATGTGTAATAGATGTAATCTCAGGGAGAGACAAGTCATTATAAATGATGTACATTAATCAGAA
This sequence comes from Percopsis transmontana, assembly GCA_025447815.1. Taxonomy (NCBI): domain Eukaryota; kingdom Metazoa; phylum Chordata; class Actinopteri; order Percopsiformes; family Percopsidae; genus Percopsis; species Percopsis transmontana. The sequence continues at coordinate 6,641 of JAOEHI010001640.1, forward strand.
GAATTGCATTGGGAGCAGCCTCCATCACATTCAGCGATGTAAAACATGCATAAAATCCAATCGGTCTTCTGTGAATGGTACCATTTTTACATTAGAAGTCTGTGACTTGAAAAGGCATTCATTCCCTATGAAGAGGGAGAATGGCGGAGATGTTACAAAGGGAAATGATGGAGCAGGAAGCTTTTTAATGTCTCATCAGATGATCTAAGGTTGACAATAAGCTGTACGCCAATGAGCTAGTTCCCTACCTCAACTATACAGGCATAAGAGTAAGTGCAGGTTCTGTTATATGGTGTAGTGAAATAGTTAATCTCTAGACAACTAGCAATTTATTAATCTAGAGAAAATAATCACTTCATGACATTCCTCAGTGTGCAAAACAAGCTAGTCAGAGTTATTGGCAGACGTGACATAATGTAATGTTGTAACCAATCGTCTCTGACCTATATACTGTAGCCAAAAAATTTTTTACAGCACCAACTGAAACAGTGTTCTGCTTGCTTTGATGGAAAGTGGGAATAAAATAATGGTTTACATAATCCCATAGGTTATTTAGTGTTGTTTTCCAGAGGTAAGAAAGTATGTAAAACCATCGACAAATCTACTGTATATTTAAATATCTACAGGGGGCAGGGGCAGGATAGTCTAGTGGTCTGGGTGTTGAACTCCCAGCCAGAAGCTCGTAGGTTCAAGCCCCAGAGTTGGCCTACCTGTAAGATGCCTAACCCCTACCTGCTCAATGTAATAGCAGTAATTGTAAGTTGCTTTGGATAAAAGCATCTGCTAAATATTGTAATTTAGTATTTATAGATACACACTCACATTGACCTGCAGTCTGTGATGGTCAAGGGCACTTTAACAGAACACTGTTAATGGACACTCGTCGGCTGTTGCAGTAATTTAACCCGGGGCCGACCCGCGGTGATCTAGATGTACACCATTCGGCCCGTGCATAGCATCAATTCCCCTGATCTGTGTCTCAAAAGGCCTCCTCTTCTTGCACCCGCCGTCTATTATTTAGACAGTACGACAGCACAGGCGGTTACAAAGCGCATTTGTGGATAACACAAAAAACAAGGCTACACGCGGGGATTCTTACATGGGTTTGAGAGACGGCAACCTTATGGACTGTGCCACGGTCGCTCCCAGACCGCAAACCACGGCCATCTGGCAAGCAAGGCGGGATAAGGCAAACAGTCAAACTCTCCAAGTGGAATTCAATCTCGGCAGAACTATCACACACACACACACACACATTCCTAAAAAATGTCCATTTGGGCAGAGCTTTCACATCGCTGGTGCTTCAAGGTTGCAAACAGGAAAGCGAGACCCTCCTCTGCTTTTACTTTTTCACTGATGTGAACTTTTAGACAGGCAGACATTTTTAGAAAAACAAGGACAACGTGTCCTAACTGGCTACACCTCGGATGCCATTATCTGTTCGATTTAACATTACAATAACGCTACACAATGGAAAGCGACCCTGCTATTTATACAATAATAAATTAAACTGTTTAGGATTAACAGTGTATATATATATATAGATATATAATTTCTCTGTGAATAACTGTTGTCTTGAATTACACATAGGCACTGTTCTCAACACAAACAGCTGGCCCGTTACTTACAGGTATGACACAGTGGGAATATGGGTCTACATAACTATCATACACAAGAAATGATTGTTATTGACTGCCTCCTCTTTATTGCATCTTGCACTAACATCCCATATCCTGAAATGACCCTTTCCCCTGGTAGAATGGATTTGACCCGTCTTTTGAAGCCGACCCTTGGTCCTCAACGTTCAACTTAAGGTTTCAGAAAAATAAATTAAGGGAATGGATCAGGGCAGGGTTAACGGCTGTCCAGCAGTCCGCGCCCGAGTGCTTACGGTCCTGTAATTGAAGCCTCGGTATCTGCTGCAAAGATGGCGACCCTGCCACCTCGTCACTTTCCCTCCCAGGAGGAGTGCCAACGTCTGCTGTGGGTGTGTGATTACCCTGAGGTGATTTTTAGTGACCTTCTCCGCCGCTACCGCTGGCTTGACTGATTATCCGGGTGGCCGGGGCTCCACCCTGCACGTACCAAAGCACAACGCACGTGGTGCATCTTTATACCCCTACGGGCGGAGGTTAACGGCTTCTCCGGAGGTTGGGCTCTGGGCGTGTGTGTACGCTTGTGAGGAAGTGAGTGACGGTCTCTGTGTTGTACTCATGACCTACTGCGCTTTCCCCCCTGAAGGCTGGCCTGTAGGCAGCTCTGTCCACCGCCATTATCAACAATTACTCACAACAGCATTGACAGCTACCAGTACAGTAGCACTGCATACTAAACTCTGCCTCCAAAGCAGGGCCGTGCGTGAGATGCTGCCACCTTCGGGGACCCCTGAGGCGAGGTACTTAACCCTAAACTACTCCCAGTTGTGCTTCCGAGACCAACTTAGTGTTAAAAAACAAGGTTGTTGTGAGCAGATCACACGCTGAGAATGTGTTTGGGAAAAGAAGGACGAATTATTTATCAGCATAGCGAGGTGCATTTTCTATTTTTCAGGCAGTGAAACTCCTGAAAAGTCTTGTTAGCAATGTGAATTATTTGGTGCACTGGGAAACAGAAACAAAGATTAAAAATAATTGGAAAAAAAAGAAAGGAATTGCCCGTCCTCTATTGGAGAAGATTGGCTAATAATGACTACTTTATAGGGGTGTCCCCGATTTACAAATGTAGTCTTGCCTATCGTCGACTGATGCTCAAATCATGCTTTTTTGGGGGGGTGGGGTGGACATTTTAGTATGTCTAGTACTCTCCTGGCATATCTATTAGATGAATGGCTATCTATTAGCATACATAAAAGCGCAGCGATACTTTTTTAATCGTTTTAGTAATTATGTAGACTTTGTGGCCTTTATCAAAACTTTTACGGCTCCTACAGAATGTAAATAATGAGTCATGTGACATCAATGGTTCGTTATGATTGGTTCAACCCATTGAGTAGGTTGAACATGAGTTATTTTCACATTTTTCTTAATATTAATAGGCTGATATCTACATTATACCAAAATAGGCTATATATCACGATTATCCGGAGAAACCAAGCAATTCTGTGTAAAACATTCAGCACCCCCCATATAGCATGGAATGGAATGATCCTCCTAATTTTGCGACTATTAGACTGTGAGATTGGCAGTCGAGTCCTGCTCCTTAGATCGAATCGTCGAATAGTCGACTATTCGTGGTCTCCCCCCTACTACTTTCCCATATCTTTTCAGCCATGTCTAGACACAACAGTGTCAAAGCTTCCTATATATTCATAGAAAGAAATGAATCTGGGCTGGCACCTGAAATAATGTAAGTATATTTAGCTTGGAGATGAACCCACACCGACACAATGACAGTGTACGGCGAGAAAAGAAGGCGGGCAGGGAAATGAACATTAACAGGAAGACAAGGTCAGGTTATTAAGCAGCTGTACCTAAAGGGGTTTGGGCGTAGAATCTCGCTCATGGTCTCCATCCAGGTGGGTTCACCAAGGACACTGACATTACATCAGTGATAATGTGTGTTCCCCAGACTAGTAATATTACACAGGTGCGGGAACATCAGCAAAATGAGAATATACCCTCTACTATAATTGCTCCTCCTGTCAGGTAATAGGTCCCCTAAGAAAAGGACATTTTACTGTGTATTGCTTTAAGCCACAATTACCAACCTCTGAGTATACAAAGTCGCATCGCTACAAGAAGCTACAGGAAGGTAGCAGCTTCATTTTGCATGCCACTATATTTCTGTATTTAGATGAATATCACACTTAAAGCTGAATGTTTCCGGTCAATATAGTAAAGAGGATCTCTTTGAGGGGGAAAGTGCCACCCATAGATGATTCTAAATGGATGACTCACCAAATCCGCCCAGAGGCCTTTTCTGGTACTTATCTAAATGAAGCAAATGGGTTATTCACCTCTATACAGCCTCCACTGTATAGCCTCCGCTGGAGGAACCATCAACATTATCCAGGTGGCAATTAAAATTATTGCGCCATTTAAACGTGTCTTCGGATGCAAAGCGCCCAGCTGTGCATATTAAAAAGGATCTCTTACTTACGTGTCGTGAAAATAGCCCCACTCGATATAGGCCCACAGACCATCCTGGGGAATCTGGAGCAGCGGTTCTAAATGTGGGGGTCCACTGCATGTCTCAGGGGGTCGTCTTTAGAAATTCTCCTTTTCACGGAACGTTGGAATGCATCAGGACATTCGCACACAGAGAGAAATAAGCATGAGCGTATTTTGCTGGATGTGTGTGGGGTTTCTAATTCATAGCACGTGCAGGCTTCATGTCAAGAGGTCTGCAGACATGGATTTAAAAATCAGGTTTGAATGCCAAATACACTCGAGATGGATACAAATATTATTTCCTGCTTTAGAAAGCCAGAGGCGCATTCTGGTGGCACTAGAGCCAAGTGTAATCTGATAATCTGATACAACTAACACGCTCATGCAAATGCCTGTTGCACGTTCAGCTGTCTTGCCTGATTTTTGTATTTCTCTTTAGCTATGCAGTAGTAATGATTACGACTTGCGGAACAATGGCAGAGTACACGTGTTTGTTCCCAGGCTTCGGCGGTAATAGCGCTCGAATATGGAGAACCAGCTGTTGCCATATACTGTATGCTAATTGAGAAAGATGGTTTGAAGAGAGAGATGAAGCACAGTGATGCCGCCTCCGTCTGCCATCAGAATCTTGCTAACAACGAGAAAAAACAGCATTAACTATGCAGGGGAAAATGTAAATCTTCACATTTTGCACTTTAATGCAATGGTTTAATATGCGTGAACGCCGCCGTGTAAACAGTGCGTGGCTTCATGCTGTGTGTGTGGTGCAGCAAAGGGCTCTAAGCCTTAAACACACTTCCCTATTTGCTTGAATGGGAAAATGTGTGCAAGCCATTCACTGGTACTGTATGTCACAATCTACACCTTTTCTCCAGCAGGAGGTCTACATGTCTGGACGGACTTCGTAACGCGGGCCGCGGAGGTCGCGTCTCTCCTGGTGAACTGAGAGTCTGCCTCTGCCCTGAGTGCAGGGATAGCGCCCCCATTGAAACAAAATAATATCCACACACAGGGAAAACCTCCCCTGGGGTTTGCCGGGGCTGGCTCATGCTCTCGAGACAACATTTCACCTAAACATCTTGAGTCACTGACCGGCGGGCCGGTGGGTGTGCACGCACACACACACACACACAGCCAGGACAAGGTGTGCACGCACGCACACACACACACACACACACACACACAGCCAGGACAAGGTGTGCACGCACGCACACACACACACACACACACACAGCACCGCGGGGCTGCATCATCGATCTGGCTGACGCTCCGGTCGAGCAGCGCTGACCGGCGTAGCCCTGTGGGTGAGACACACGAATCAGCACAGGATGTGATTCACCTAAACCCTCCCTGGGCGCCGCTCTGAATCCCGGCGGACGGGCGGTATCGATTCTGAACCATCCCTCACCCCCCCCCCACACACACACACACACCTCACCCCGCGAACCGCTTTCAGTCCTTTTGTTTTTCTGCACACTGTGTTGTTTTGTTTCGCTCATGCCCAGGGGAAATACATTGACAGACAAAAGGCAAGCATTCAGCTAAAAGACAAAGGGGGGGGGGGGGGGTGTCATAAACCCAGGACAATGGCAAATGCACCTAAAAGTCCGGCTAATTTCACACTTCAGCCAATCCCGTTAGGCAAGGCTGGCGCGCCCCATGCTGGCTAA
>JAOEHI010001641.1:0-12419 GCA_025447815.1 Percopsis transmontana
TGATTTGGCTGAATAAAATAATCTGTACCAACCTACATAATATTGATTTTTGTCTAATATTCTAGTCAAGTCTATTAGATCACACAGAAATTAGCACGCACCCAGACAAACGTTTTTCCAGTTTCCAGTGGTGAGTTGTGTATTCTGACCTGAAAGGGCTGGACAAGTAATTTAGTCAAACTTCCTCTCAGAAAAAAAATAATTGTGTAAAACAGTCAGATTTGGCCCCATTTTTGTTTTGTGACCAACTAATAATAATCAGATCAGACCAATAATCTGATCTACAGTATCCTGCCACTCCTGCCGTTTTGGTTAGGTTACACTGGTTTTGGTTTCTTAGAAATGTGGAAAGTGGAGTAATTGCATAAAGAAGAAGTAATAATCAATTAATCACGTGAAAAGATAAAACAGAAATTGCAATAGAACATACTTTTGTTATTGCAAATGGAAAATATGAATGTTTAATTGCTGTCATCTCTGCAGGAAAAAATGCAACAAATATGTTTATATTTAAAGCTGAATATTTCCAATAGTAATGATGTAGATCATATTATTCATATTTTTGTTTTACACTGTTTAGGAACCTAGGCATTTCCGTTACCAACTTAAAATTTAAAATATAGTTGTATTTGTGCATTTTTTTTGTCAGATTGCAGGGACAGCTGTTCTGGCTATAGGCTTGTGGCTTAGATTAGACCCAAAGACAAAAGGCCTGTTTGAAGATGCAGACTCACCCTACGTGTTTTACACAGGTAATATTTTCATAATTCACCATAGAATTATCACTAAGCATAATAAAGACAATACTGGCAAAATCAGTTAATGGATGTAGTAGAAATGACTCAAAATTAATGACTATACCACACATATCTGTGTAGGTGTCTATATCCTAATAGGAGCTGGTGCCTTGATGATGGTTGTGGGTTTTCTGGGATGTTGTGGAGCCATCCAAGAGTCTCCCTGTATGCTGGGACTGGTTAGTATAACTCTTATTATACTCACTTTAGTGATACTAAGGTATTTTCTGCTATGTAATATCAAGTTTTACTAGTGTAGCTAGCATGTAGAAATTACATTGTATAGGTAATAAGTGGGACCTCACTTTGTCTATGTTTACTGGAGACCCTCAAGTCCAGAAAAGTGTCTCTTGGTGTCTCATACTGATTTCCTCCCTCTTAAAATGTTTAATCTTCATTTACTTAATCTCTCAGGAGCCTATGTAAATTGGGTACAGCTCTAGTTGAAGAACCAAATTTGCTATTGTAACCACATATGCAAAGTAACGTGTAACGTGTCTGTGTCCTGCACAGTTCTTCTTTTTCTTACTCATCATATTTGCTGTTGAAGTCGCAGCTGGAATCTGGGGTTTCTCCAACCAAAGCAAGGTACCAGTGTACACATAGTGTGCTTATACTGTCAAAGCAAAATAATGTTTAAAGTCGAACTGGAATTAAAATGCACATTTGTTAAGAAGTTAATATACAAATGCTTGGTATTTGGCCTACGTTGTTCAGCCAATTTGTAAAGATCCTCATCATCAGAAAGAAGACATTTAAATTGAATGTATTTCCCTGCAATGACAGTGCCTCCAGTAGGTGTGTATTTTCACTGGTTCCATCTACATAGTCGGTACTGATAAACTTCTTTTTGGTTAAACATTACTACTCAGATTACTTTATCTCAGCATGGGCAGGCAAAACATAGTACCCAAACAGTGAACCCTGCGCACTGCCGTACTGTTCCCAAATAGGGTCGCTAAAAATGTAGCTGGGCAAACTAGCTTCAACAGATGCCCAAGCAGTGCAAACCTACTAGCTAATCTCCCGATCACACCTTCCAACGCCAGACGGTATCTCTGCTTGTTGGATAAATTGTCTTGCAACAATGCTCATTTCTGACATTCTAGAGACAATAGTCTCTTAGCTAATGTAGCAGTGCAAGATTTTAACTGTCAATCAAGCCAAGTCATAGTTCTCAAGTTCTCAAACGCCCCTCAGAGGCTTGAATGCTAGATACAATTTTCACATACATCCTAAAAATTATGTTTTAACATTTGAAAAAGGGAAAATAGTCAGACGTTACAACCCCTCGCCAGTATATATCATTTTGATTTAAATATTTTAAATATCCTCAATAAATATTTTAAATATCCTCAATAAATATTTTAGTGAGAATTTTCAGTTTTAATTTAACTATTACTTCATGCCCTGAAATATTAATCTTGTCTTGTGGCGCACTCTAGGTAGTGAATGACATCACCACATTTTACATGGAGACATACAACAACTACAAGTCCACGGGGGATGACCGGTTCAGAGAGACACTGCGAGTGATTCAAACTGGGGTGAGCTATGCAAAAGACTGTTCTGCCTCAGACTGCAGTGAGTCAGATCTGACCTGAACTCAACCAAGTTGCTCACGAAGACTTCTCAGATTACATTCTAAAAGGAAGTTGGGTAGTTAGTGGCGAATTTGTTTTTTAACATGGCAAAAGCCAGCCGTCAAACTTGTACAAATGAAATATGCTTTCTTTCCTAATTAACAGGTTGTTTGGTAACATTTTTTTTAGTTTTGAATCTGTCTGTCTGTGCTTATATGTGCTTGTCTTTACAGCTGAATTGCTGTGGTCCAACCGGCGTAGTGATTGACAGTGCCAGAGATACCTGTCCACCAAAGGACTTGCTAGAGCAGTTCATTATTAAGGTACAATTCTACCTACATGCATGTATGTAGAAGATGGCAAGTCACCCAGGTACTTCATTGGGTTCCATCGTTAAAACATCAATAAAAGATGGAATCTATTTCCACAGCTATTAAACCCCCACAGCAAGGGCTCCCTGATTGTCTTGAAGACATAAAAGCTTAGAGGTCAAGATATTTCCTCAAGCTAAAGGTTGTTAAGCGTTATCTCTGGTAGCCTTGGACCGATATCGCCATACATTATGTGTATGTTTTGACTCTGCACTCAAATTTCCTTGCTACCAAAGTTCCATTTAAGTTCATTGGTCCTTCCCTCACATAGTAATTCCCCCGGCACTCTTGAGGTGTTACTATGGCAACACCAACACTGCTTTACTGAAGCCAGTGAAAGGCTGCATGGCTCACAGACAGTCTCTTGTGTGTCACATAATGTTCTAAGTGAGCTGAGTTGTGCGTTTGTGCATTGTAGAGCTGCCCTGATGCCATCGATGAGGTGTTCGACTCCAAGCTTTACATTATTGGTGGAGTGGGCATCACAATTGGGGTTATTATGGTAAGTGTTAATAGGAGTGGAATGCCAAATTTGCTATCTGGATGGACTAGCACTATGGTTCCCAGACTTATCTACCCCCTAAAATAAGTACTTTGCAAACACTGGTCAAGATACTAACATATAAATATAGTATATGAACTATCATATATTGTACAATATTGAAGAAATTGTTTTTAGTTAAGATAAAACTACATTAAAGTAATAATAACATATTTTAAAATCGTAAAACCCTCTTGCCCCCATCTTGGGGGTTCTGGCATTGAGCACCACTAATTCTCTTCTCTCCCGCTCAGGTGTTTGGGATGATCTTCAGCATGCTTCTGTGCTGTGCCATTAGAAAGTCACGGGAGGTGGTGTGACGACGTTCCCTATTTCATAACAAGCCCTATTTTAATGTTGCATGATGTCATTCTCAGAGTCGCCAGACTCTCTACTGCCAATAGAGACACTGCTTGTTCAGGGGGGACAACCTAAGCTAGGTTCTGCACTCATATCCCTGATCGTTGTATCATGTGGTTCTGTTTGGTTTTGTGGCGGTTGATGAATTAAAAATCAGGCATACTAGGTATATTACCCAAGGCTCAGGTAAGCCTTCCTGGACTATATAGGTACAATGTGGTTGATAGGCCCAATGATAGAATGGGGATCATCTGTGTTTTAATGGAAATGTAATATAGACAATATTAATTCATGGTGATTTTATCTAAATTTGTGTTTGTGGACAGTTAAGTATCCAGACAAAGCATATTACTGTATCTTGAGCCCATTTCTACTGAAACAACTGTGGGGCCTCCCACTGGCAAGCAGAATCAATACCCGGGGCCAATACTCAACATCAACCATTTTTACATTTACAGCATTTGGCAGACGCTTTTATCCAAAGCGACTTAGGCCTACAATTAGTACATTAGTACATTAATACATTAGTACATCAACCACCGCTTCAGCATGATACAGCCAATCACAATTGATCACTCCTTCTCTAATAACCACTGAAATTACATCATGGTGATTAGTAGCTAATGAAATGTATGCAACTATGACCAGTGTGATTTTTTTTTTGTTTGTTTGTTGAGTGTGTTAAGAGTAGCATCTTGGTTGCTTTGGTAACTATATACTGTATGTAACGCCTCGTCATCTATAGCGAATCTTATCCTTTTTTTTACCTATTTGCCTATGCTGAATACGCCTTCAAGATATTTATGTTTGTTTTTATCACTTGTAAGAGAGGTTTTGTTGTTTTTTGGTACATGCAGTTTGTAAGATGAAGCGGAATTATCTAACTTTTATAACATCCTTTTCATCTCACAGTGACCGATTTATATCGTATGCACATGTATGTTGCACAGAAACAAAACGTAAGTAATTATAATAGCCAAATAAACCGCAATATATTAACCATCGCTTTGTCAGCGATAACTTCTGAATTGATTGGTGTGACCTGTGACTATTGTCTGTGTTTGTAACGATTTTTTTTTGTCCATAAAAAAGAGAAAATCGAGCCATGGCTAAAGTTTTTCCAGTGTAGACATAGAGAAGATTAGAACAAGGAATGTAGCTGAGGTAAAGTGAAAACTTTGTTCCGTATTTAAAAAAAAGGAAGGGAACAATCTGATGTTTACAGAAATTACCACCCCTTTTTTTTTCTTTGGTGATTTGCTGTGATCATGGTTGACCCATGCCTAAATCAAGAACAAAGGCAGGGATCACCAGTTCGGTAGTGCAATGCTATCACTGTGGAAAACCTCTCTCTCAATCAAGCCTCTTCTATATTTATATATGAATGTGTGTATGGGCGCCTACTCAATGTGTTTAGTGTTTATCTCAGATGACTCACATATTGCATCTAAGGGAACTAAATATTCCTCTAATCACAGCAACATTCATCAAAACTGAAAGCAGGAAGTGCTCTCTGATTGGTGCGTTGACAGCTGGGTGTTGCTGTCTTAGTATCAACGCCAGCCTACTGGTGATAAAACTGATTCTATTTTTATATTTATTTTTTTAATTACAGGTTAACAGATTATGTTTATGTGACAATGTGTATGAGTGGAAGTGTTTATATCCCAGTTAAACAAAGAAGCGAGAATTGGCCAGGGGAAGGGAGGCAGGAAAGCTGAGATAAGCGAGAGGAATGTTGATAAAGAGTAACTGTGATCAGAACTAAAGAGAAGACAAGCCAACATTAACTCACTCTCACACAACCTCCCCAGCGGACTGGGGAAAAACAAAATGATTTGACAAAATTCTCTACAATTTGTTATATAACATTTTTTGTAACAGTCTAGACCTAGAAAACTCTGTGTGTTGGTGTGTTGGTGTGTTGGTGTGTTGGTGGGTGGGAGGGGGGCATTACACCAAGGATTAAAATATATGCCAGGAAACACAATTTATTATGTTTTGGTAGGATACATTACATAAATACAAATAAATAAACACTATAAACATTGGCTATACAAAAATATTGATTGCTGAATGCTCTAACTTGAGAATAATATGGCAGCTGTTATAAACTATTAACCATCATTGCTGTCCTCGTCACTTTCTTCTGTGTCCTCAAAGGAAGCGGTAGAGTTTTTGTGTTGAGTATGTAACAGTTGCAACACACTGTCTATTCGCAGCAGACTATTGACACACTGCAGTACGGCCAGAATCAGTTGGTATTTACAGGAGCTAGACTCAAGGCCAGAATCCAAAATAGAAACCCCCTTCTCCATTTCACCATTATTCTTTGTGGAACGGCTACCATAATCTGAGCCATCTAGAGGGTGGGTATAGCTTTGGATATACCTCATAACTTGAGTTTGGCTCTGTAAGAAGCATCGAGTTCTGTTTGAGTATATCTGGCGGGGCACACTGAGTAGAGCCTCTGCCAATACACGGACCACAGCAGGGATACCAGTGTCTGTGTGAGACAGGGCATTGGCATCAGAAGTGTAGCCATGCTGCAGGAGGGCGTAATGTAGCAGAAACTCAAATGTTCCCCCAGCAGATATGACACAGCCCGACTCTAACGCACACTTCTGGGGGAGAGGTACATTGGTGAGACTGTGTAGGGTTTCACCTGTATTTGCACAACTGCTTTTGTTTAACGGCAAGGTTTCTGTTGTGGTTTCAGTTCTGTGCAAGGACGCCCATGTTGTGAGGAGCATTAGGAGAGCGTCTCGGACTGCACTCGCACATTGGTCTGTTTGCCCTTCACCTGGTCCACAAACCACTAGGCTGTAGGGTTTGATCCCAGGCCTTTCCTCAGACTCATAGAAAGCCACATGGACATACCTGAGGGAGAGAAATAAACCTTTCAATCACACTTCAGAAAAGACGAGCCGTCATTATAGTGAGAATATACAGCAGCTGTGAGGTGTGCGTTTTTTTTTTTTAAACCTGTGAGCTCCCAGCAGTATCGGTCGGCAGAAACTCAGCACGGCGAGATGCTCCTGTCCAATCAACCAACAGCCTGACACAGGCTTAGCTCCACTTAGCTGGGCGAAGAGAGAAAGCTCATCCTCACTGACACACTCAACCACACAAATCCCAGCCTGCTGACCCAAAGACAGAACGGCCTCAGACTGCTTAACGGCAGACAGCACCAGAGAGACACCCAAATCCTGCAGGGCTGCAATCACACCCTGCAGTGACCTCTCTGTCCAAGCTCTATACCTCAAGATACCTCTCTCCTTTCCTCCCATGTCCTCTTGCGTCCCCGGTTCCTTGCCCCCCAGCTGTAGCACTGCTCCCCCCATGAGCACGCTCGGTTGCAGGCACTCGCTGACCACAACGGCTTTGATTGGCTGGTGGTCCGTCTGCGGGAGTGCCGTGGAAAAGTCTCTGTGAATCACCTGGCCCTCCACCAAACGTGAGCAGCTAATTGGGAAGCCAGACACAGGCGTATGTAACGCGGGGAAGTTGTCCTCGATAAAACGGAGTGAGGAGGCGGGGGGCTCATGGGGACCCCTCCAGTGGGAGAGCAGCTCACACATTAAATGGCTGATGAAGTCAGAGTGGGCGTGCCCTAGCCGGGTGTAAAAAAACGTTGCCAAAAGCCTCTGCACAGTGTACGCGTCTCTGTCGGTGTGGGCGGGGTCTGGGGAAAGAGTACCTCCATGAGGGACGACTCCCGCCGTGACGACATCCCCCAGAGTCTCTAGTCCAAATCGCAGTAACTCCTCAGCCAGACGTTTGGCAATGGCACCCTGCCCTACTGCTCTGGAGCTACAGGGGTGACGTGCGCCAGGCGCCTTGCAGGTAAACGCCTGAATCCCTCGTAGTAGTGACGCCAGCAATAGGACAAAGGTCTTGGATCCATCCCCCGTTACAGCAGTGTGCTTCCACACGCACTCCACCACCATTCTGTCACACACGCACAGTACGTGTACAGTGATGAAGTGAAGATTAGGTATCCTAAACTTCTATAATGATTCATTAATTAAGCAGAAAAAGTTATATTGAAGAAAACTTGAGTCTAACCTGGCCAGTGGGTGCTCCAGGCGGAGGGCTTTAAGGATGCGTGTACCATTGCGGCTCAGCATCACCTGTCCTGTGTCTCGGATAAATAGCACCTGACCGCCATCAGGGCCAAAGCTACGGAGGACCACCGTCTCCAGCACACACACTGTCTGCAGCACATGTTTCAGGTGTATATTCTCCACCTGTGTCATCCTCATACCCTGCTCGGGCAAAGACTAAGGGCCAGAAGGTGTTGAATGCGTAGGAGTTTTGGTGGTCTTTTGCTGAAATAGTATTTTTAGTTCTGTCACAGTTCTGTAGGCTGTAACGCTTTAGGGACAATTTCAACTCGTTGACAAAGTGCTGCTAGACATTGGGGTTGAATAAGAATACTTGTGGTTTAGAACTAACGTGTTCAATATTATAGACTAGAGCATACCGTAGTTAGCTTAGCCAGTTAGCTACAGTAAGTTAGGTAAGCTGGTTTACTGCTTTCGGTAACCTGAAAATGTGCAATATACGAAAAATAGCCTTTTAAAAAACTATTTTATTTGTCAGAACTCACCGCAAATTGGCACGCGGCTTCATATTCTTATAATACGTCTATGGCTTCACCCAGTACGTACACTGTAGAAAATGCTTCATCGTGTATCCTAGAAACAATGCTTCTTCTGTCATTATATGGGAGCAATTTACATGTAAATCCCTTATTATCGCCATCTAGTGGAAGGAAGGGTGATTGAATTTCATCTATGAAACACTATCCTTGTTTGTCTCATGTAAATCAATAAAGCTGCAACCATATGAGCAATGTACTCTCTCTGTATTTTGATATTTTAACATAGGCCTGCTAATTCTCCTGTAAGGTATAATTACCTTAAAACAAATACAGTGTAGCAGAATCGTTTAGAATCAGATTGAATCCTCTTCCACTAAAAATTATTGTATTATTTTGATTCTCTGCTTGTAATTATTTATTAACCACTATAATTAATATGATACCACCACTGTAAGACACTATCAGTGAGTTTCCTGTATAATGTGCCTCTTCTGAAATAGTATACATATAGCACCCCCCCATCCCCTCTCACGTCTTTGTACAGTATCTCCGTTCATCTGTACTATCTCAAGGTGAACTGGGCTGGTCTGGAACCTGATCTCCGTGTTGCTGCAGAAACCACATCCTAAGGTTCTAATTCAGGCAACATCATCTATGACAGATCTGCTGCCATTGCCAGATGCACAAATGCATGTGTGAGCACACTACACACACGCACACACACACACACTCACACGCACACAAATATGTCCATTCTGAATGCAAATGTTCTCTCTTGCTGAAGTGTCAGTATGCTAACGAGCCTTTGAAAAGCAGTGTCACTACAGTAATGAATATTCAGCGTTGGCCCGGTGAGGGTGACCTCCGGAGGATGGTATGGAGGGCACTAGAGGTGTGGCAACAAGCTGTGGGACTGCCCCCCCCCTGCCCCCGGAGACCGGAACTGGCAGAAAATAAATCACGCACGCACACATACACTGTACATACACATAGTACAGTGTATGGGAAATCAATGGAAGATGCCAATGCTGATTCCATGCATCGTAATCTAAGTCTCATCTAGCCTCCCTCGCTCTCTCTCTCTCTCTCTCTCTCTCTCTCTCTCTCTCTCTCTCTGTTTATTATCACTTTCCCTGCTTGTGTTGCGTTGTTTCCTCCCAACACCTGTTTGTCTCATCTCCGCTGGGAGGTAAAGACAGAGGGTGTGTTACACAGCCACTCCTCCTCCTTCCCTCGCTCCATCCCTCCACCTCTGCTCCCCTCTCCGGTCCCGTGGTCCTTTACTTCCCTTCCTCCTCCTCTCCTCTCTCTCCGAGGCGTCCGAGGAGTACCTGTTTGCCACCCAGCCTGCGGCTCTGAGACGAGGGACGTACAGGTATGGCTCTCTTTGTTAAGCTTTCTGACCTGGTGGTGTTTCCACGTAGCCCTTTCCCTGGAGAGCTCTCAGTTAACGTTAGTGGCGAGTTGACAATAACGCATAACAGGTTATGTATTTATGTGAGTAAAAGTCAATATTATTCTAGTTTGTGCAAGTCTTTAACTTATTGACTGTTTAAGGGATGGATACTACTACAAAGATAAGTGGCAGACAATGTCTGCTAACCATATAATCAACATGGCTTACATACAAAACTGTTGGATTGGGTATGAATCCATTGCACGGTAGATTGTATTACTGTATGGGTTTTTGCTGCGTGTCACATGAGAAGGAACATGGGCACTTTTAACATTTAATAATTTCATTTGACCTCAAACAGCATTTAAATGTATTAAGAGTATCATTTAGTTGTAATATATAACATATATATTTGCTATAGTATTTACAGTAAGCTGGTTTCTTTTTCCTTTTCTTCTGACTTTTAAATGCTAAATGATTAGGCTATTGTTGTCGTCATGGCTGTTTCATGCATTTTCTACAAAAACAATAAAAAAAACGATATGTGAATATTGTAATTTTGTACTGTAATTCAAATGAAATGACATCTTCATAATAAAATGTCACCAGGGGACTGTCAGATTAATAAAACCTATAGGTTCATTTCAGATTTGTATTTCTTTGACCTGCCCGACATTATTTGTTCTAGCAGCTGTGATGAGTCTATTTTAGCCTGTGTTGTCCTTTGTGGGGCTAAAAAAGACAGTCCGGTGAAAGACCCCATGTATCTCCAGAGGTCAGTGTGTGTTTGGTTTTGACACCTCTTCCGCTGAGTCAGGCACAGATACTTAACACCCAGGACATCTGAAGAATATAGAAAACATTGCATGGCACATCATGAGGCTATAGAACATTAATTACATTTCTCTTAAGGTGACTAGGCTGAACGTGACCTCTGGCACATTGCCTCTGACAGGTCTGTGGAACATCAGCACAGATCCACACGTTGCACCCCATCTCCGCTCCCTCCTACAGTACATTGCCCCTTCCCCTACTCTCGCTGTCAGCAGGTTTGGCAGAGGCAGCAGGCCTATATCCTGTGTTCAAAAGTTTGTGCCAGGCCAGCAGAAATAGGAGAGGCAATCTGACACTGATCACCTTACAATCACTTATAAGCACAACATTTCCTGAACAACACATCGATAGCAGTTATAGGCCTTTTGGTAAGTGAGCGTACAGTGTTTATTTTTCTTTTGGTGCGTTCAGAGGGAAGGTTCAGGTATATCATTTACTTTTTAGTTTGATAGTTATGTTTTGTTGACTGGAGAAGTTGGGAACTGTTGTTTCTTTCCCCCACACTCTTCTATAGGCTTAATCTGGATCCATTAGTACCTGTTTTATGATGACTGGTGTTCGGCGCGTTGCCCCATCTGTGCCAAGCTCCCACACAACCCCCCTCAACTCACCAAATGTCACGACAACCACTGAGCATGGGCAAGAATCTGAAGGACGAAACCCCGGGAGGTTTATGAACAAGATGCATCACATCCACAGTGAGTCAGTGGCCAATCACAAGGTAGCACTGACCACGGAACTTTAAATAATCTGCATACATCTGTGTTAGTCTACTCTGGTGTTGATGTGACACAATAATGATGACACAACCTACACAAAGTTCATGGAAACTGTTGGTTCATTTATTATTTTAAAATACATTACAAGGCAGGTTGTCAGCAGTAAAAAACATTTGATGTCTTCCCCACTTTATTTAATATTATTTCACTTTATTTAATTTTATCCCCTAGTATATATTTTACTCTTGTCTTTTATTTCCTTGTTGCTTTATTGATATATATTTTATGTACTTTGTTTTTTTAATCAGGAAACTCTTAAAGGTGCTATACAAAGTATTAAAAGTATTATTTTTTAATTGTTTTTTGAGCAACTAAACTGACAAATTGATAGGACAGGCTTTTCCCATCAAAGATAAGAATTTAGAGATAGTTACCAGTATGACCAGTATATATATGAAATTTGTGAATCCCTGTAATGACGTCAGTAGGCACGTACAAGCAAGTAAATATGTTTAAATGTGTGTGATCCTTGTGTCTATCTGCAGTGCCATCGTGGGCTGTTGCTGCCCTGTGTATAGTGTGTCTGTGCTTGATGGCATCGTGCACTGTGTGTGTGTGGAAGAAATGCTTGAAAAAGAAGGACAAGGAGAAAGATAAGGACAAGAAAAAGGGAAAAGAGAAGGGACAAGGCTTTGACACTGAAATGGATGGAGGAAACACAGAGGTAGGCCACACGTGCATACACACACACACACACACACACACACACTCCCCCGTACATTCAATGTCCTTGCGATGTATCAAAGTCTTTGCCGGGGACTAGTAAAACTGTCAGTCTCTGTTAAGACTAATGGCCTGTTTGTACATGGCACATACTGCTGTGAGTGTCAAGGTTGTCTTATGTTACCCTTCAATCAAGCAATTCAAACTTCCTGGTGTTTCTTTAGTTTTAAAGATAACTTTTTCATTAAATATATGCATATACAAATATATACAAGAGGTAACGTTTATGTGATTAAGTGCCTTATAATACTGTACAGCAGGCACGCAGCAGACAAATAGCAAAGCAGCTGCTCCAGTTTATGAGACACAAAATCTTGATTGACTGTAATATTATATTTTGTGTAGACTGTACTGTGTGTGTGTGTGTGTGTGTGTGTGTGTGTGTTTGTGTGTGTGTGTGTGTGTGTGTGTGTGTGTGTGTGTGTGTGT
>JAOEHI010001642.1:0-12419 GCA_025447815.1 Percopsis transmontana
CCCCCCCCCCCCGCCCCCCCCCCCCCCCCCCCCGCCCCCCCCCCCCCCCCCCCCCCCCCCCCCCCCCCCCCCCCCCCTGCCATAGTTAATATATTTCCAAATCAGTTAAAACTATTAAATGAAAATTTGATCAAAAGAAATTAATTGATTCAATTACTTTGTTCTAAGGACTGGTTGTGTGCTGCATAATCATCAGCATGTCAATTACGAGCACTGAATCGATACAGTGAAACAGTGAGCCCTTTCATTTGAATGACATTTCTATATACGATTTATACCGTGGAGTCAGATAGGGGAATATTTACACCGTTAGATGAAGTGGAAATATTGATTTAAGAACCTCTATCGCACAGGGCTGGGGGGCTTTGGGGGAGGGGTTATCGGGGCCTGTGAACCAAACACCAAACACTTGCACCGCAGAGAGCTTTCCAGATGGTAGGAATTGATGAACCCGGGTGGCACGGGGAGACTAATGAAAGGAACGGGGCTTGGACACTGGGCCAACCATTATGCATTAGTGGGAAGCCTAGCGATGGAAAATAACACAGTCAGGGTACTGTGTTCACTGTTGCGGTTACATTTACAAAAAAAAGTAATGCATTACTATACTTATTTACTCCCTGTAGAAAGTAATTTGTTACATTACTTTTGCGTTACTCCGCAACATCGCCTGAGATGCATTGTCCTGTAATTGCCAGTTAACAATATAACACTAAACCTTACATATGCCCACATATCACTACAAATCCCTATCCCAAAATAAGGAGGGCATGCCATCTGGTCACAAGATGCAACTGCGCCCTGCACCCGTTCCATCCTCTTGACTTCCAGCAGACCGCTGTTAACACAGCCTCTTTTTTTGCAGCAGTTAGAGAAGTAATTTATGATTGAGAGCAGCATCCGTTGCTATAGTAAGACTATTATGTCGCTGGGTTACCTGCTAGTGTACTGTCAGTACACCGACACTCGTATTGACAAATCCAATACGGGGGTCTGTTAATGCTACGCTGTTGACATAATGTCTCACCACCATATTCTATGCAGCTGTAACATCTGACCCAGTGCCTTATACAGACCAGGCAGGCTTTATATCTTTTATGATTATACAGTATGTCAAAGTGAAAAAATTATTGTATAGGTGGCGATGTACTGAAAAAAAAGATACCAAACATGGTAATCATTTTTAAATGAGGTTTATAAATCAAAAGTATTCAAAAACCAATAGAATGAGGAGGGTTAAAAGCAAAGCGTGTCGCGACAGATGGCATTTAACATTTCCACTTTACTGCCCTCTCTCTTTCCTCAGAGACGTCACAACACTGACTAGGACATCAGCCGGCATGCGATGCCCGAGAGCACGGCAAAAACACACCTTTCTCGGGCCTTGTCATTCGGACATTTAAATTTTAAATTTAAAAAGATCCGGTTGATTTTGTGTGTGTGTGTGTGTGTGTGTGTGTGTGTTTGCGTGTGCCGTGCGCTCTACAGCTGTGAGTGTGCACCGTAGCCCGTAATGAAAACCCATATGGAATAAAGTCGTCGATTCCCTCGTTTAAGAAGACAGAAGAAATATGCTCAGCAGCTGAAAGCACTTTCCAAGTTTAACTGCTTGGCCATTCAAAGCAGGTATAATGAACACAAGCACACACAAAGGCTGCAACCGTCCGCTTGTTTACACTCAATTACACCCAAAACTGAACAAACCCTCTTTTACCAATATACACAAACACACACTGTCCTATTGTATTTAAATGTAAAATGAAAGATGTTGTGGTGACCCTAATATCTGCCTTTTGAAATCTGTAAACAACGCTGTAAACAATACCCCAAGCCAGGACATGGCTGTATTTTCTTGTTTATGCAGTTTTCGGCAGTCATCCACTTCCTTGTTTCGCAAACATACAATCCATTGCGGTACAGGCTGCTACATTGAGCGATACGTAAACTGGTTCCCCAAACCCAGTTTGTTTCCAGTATAATGTCATGAATCTCTTCAGCGGAGAATAAACTGAATTGTTTAATCAAATTTTGGCCACCGTCGATCGAAACACAGTTTGAAAAGATGGGAAAAGTAGTTTGCAACACAAGATAATCGCGGTTCTACTGCATACCGTGGCGCCGAGCCACCTTAAATCACCACAAGGTAAAACTCCTAACCGTGACAGCCCTGTACAACAAGAGCACATTAATATGCAAGGGTACCAGTGGTACATGGGCCCAAACAATCGCAAACAATCCGTCTTCCTTTCACACAAACACCCAGCGAGGAGAAAAGGTATCACACCGAAACCCAGTGGGAGTTACTGAATATTTAATAGTGTTTTTACTATCTTGTCAGCAGTGAAGCAGACAAGGGATAGTTCCTGTATCTGTGGAGGGCTGTGTGTGTGTGTGCGTGCGTGCGTGCGTGCGTGCGTGCGTGCGTGCGTGCGTGTTGAGGTGACAGAGGCTATTGTTGTGATATCAGCCGGTAGCGAACTGTCATCTCATCAGAAATGAGCCGAGCGCTCCCTGGCCGAGCGCCACAGACAAGGTGGGTCCACAGACTCCCGAGAGATAGTTCACGGCTCGCCTGTCGGTCAACTTTACTATGGGAGCTTTTATTTTGAAAACTGCAGCTTCGTGAGACATCAGCCGCTAGATTATTATATTACAGACAAATAAATAGGCAAGAAATGTGAAAATACAGGTGTAACCTAACAAGCTGCCAGCTGCCAAAACACCATTTTGCAAACAGACATTTTTATTTTTTTTTGACGAGGGTGGAACCTTGTTTTTTTTTTTTTTACAGCTTTGGCACAAGATAGTTGTTGACTTACAAACTGCCACGCTATGCTGGGCAACCCCCCCTCCCCCTAGCTCGCCAAGCAACAGGTGAGCTCCCAGAACTAATTACAAGAGGCTATCCCAGGGTGCAACTGAGGCCCGGCTCATTTGCGGGACGAGGGCTGTCTAATAACATTTTCCAACCACCTGATTAAAAACAGCCCATAAATCACTTGGCCCGGGGTGTGTGCACGTGAGCAGGCACTCACACACACACACACTCTGTGAAGCAAATAGAGTCATCATCAGATCTGCAGGACACACACACACACACACACACTACCATTTCATTTTCCAACTGTCACATTGGACAGACTTTTTTTCCCTTCGAGCTGACTTTTTTTTTTAGCACGCCCTTACTTGATTGGCTATCTGAGTAGGGGTGGCATGACAGGTCAAAGATGATTGGTTACAATCCAGAAATGATGTCACACCTGGGACCAAATCTGCATTTGTAACTTTACAAAAGTTACAACAGTGGACCTTTTATGTATATTCCTATTACGAAAATCAGAGCACCCGAGTGCGAGGCCTTCCATCTCTAATTACCGTGAAACTATCCAATAACAATGTCACCGAGACGATAATGACAACCCAATAGGATGGCGGTGTCGGGTGACATCCAAATGACAGCCCGCTCCGCCTGGAGACGAGTCATTAGCAGGAAGCCACGAGTGCATTTCAAGCTCGACTAGCCCCTCCAGCGCTGACCATCGATCTCCACACATCAGCCTCACTCTAATGTTTGTGTCTTTACTACAACAGAACGCATGAAGAAATGACACAAAACACCAAATATTACCGGATTACTCAACCGCAACCTCATGACAGCAATATATATATACTCTATATATAGGCATTCATTTTTTTTAAAGAGAACACCTATGCAAACATTACAAACATGTAGTTGCAGCACACACACACACACACGCCCCCCCTCGAGAGCGATATCATTTTATCTGGGAGCTCCTGGCACAAAAACCCTGGCAGAATATTAGCATCGATAGCACCGCTGCCCTGGCAGCAAACAATAGCCTCTCTCTCTCTCTCTCTCTCTCTCTCTGCGCTGACGCAGGGGCATTTCACATGACACTCGCCCACGTAAATCAGCAGGCAAGGGTTTGTTTATGCTTCAACGAGCACGCCGTCTCACTCCCCCACACACACAGACACACACACACACACACCCCCATACTCACGTGACTCAGCATTCTGGGAATGCAGCTTCCGACCAATTACGTAGGTCCACTCAAATGAATGTCATTTATAAAATACGTCTAAAAGTGGGCATGATTGACTGAAGAAGCCATACGTTGGGAGGTGGAAGAACAGGTGTGCTGTGTCCACATCCAAACCCTTTGCTGAAGGCCATTGGTGGGGAACGGAAGCACAGCCATTCTGCAACGGGTCCCGGTTTAGGCATCCCACTGCTTATCTGATCATCTCAGAACATATTTTCTAGGCTAATGGGGGAATTAATTAGGTTAAGATGAGATAAGGTGAACAGTATTCTTTATTTCAGTATCTAAAAGTCCTGTGTGACATTTACTTCCATGTCTGAAGCTTGTGGCTGATGGCTGGCAAGGGGGAGGGTGTTATTAGCGGGTTAATGTGATGTAAAATATAAAATTATAAACCAATAAAAAGAGCACTGAACTAGTCAAGTCAAGTTTATTTATTTAGCCCTTAATCGCTTTACAGTCTGAAAGGGCTGCACAGGCCCACATTTCACATGGAAACAAACGATACCCCCTTCACCTATTTCTCCCATCGGGCAAGGAAGAACTTCAAAGAAACGCTTAAGTTAAAAAATGGAAGGAGGATTGGGAAGGAACCACAGAGGGAGGAATCAAACCCTTCCTTGGACGGTTAGAACGCTTAGGACGGTTAGGACGCAATAGGCGCGCCGAGCGAGCAACAACAAAATACATTGAATATTATGCATCACAATGTGTCCAGACAAACAGAGTCACACATTATGTGAACCGAGCGGTGCAACGGCCAGTCCACCAGAAGCCACAGGAGGACACGATAAGATAAGATAATATTCAGGTAAGAAATATACTATCATCCATCAGGTTAAGTTTAGGTTGGGCCTCCTTGGAATAAGGGTAGGCTCAACATGTTGTTCAAAATGGGCAGCACACTTTTGGGTGTGAAGGAAAAGGTTTCCAAAGCTAATAAACGCGAGCCAGAAATATCTAGCCCAAGCAGCCACACCAATACCCTCT
Source organism: Percopsis transmontana (assembly GCA_025447815.1). NCBI lineage: Eukaryota > Metazoa > Chordata > Actinopteri > Percopsiformes > Percopsidae > Percopsis > Percopsis transmontana. The sequence goes on from JAOEHI010001642.1 coordinate 5,058, forward strand.
CCCCAAAGTGTAAATAGAGTCAAACAGACGGTGTGACTCCGCCAAAAGTGTGTCTGTACGAAACTACTGCAGGTGAAACAACAACAAAAATAAAAAATAAAAGATTAGTTATAATAAGTACACTCGGAAGTAAAGGTGTTCAATTACTTAACACCTATGCGAAGACGGTTGACATTTCCCCGCCCTGCCTCGTGGCTTTGTGAAAGTTCATGCCAAACTGCAACTCTCACCTCTTTGTTCTTTTTCTTTTTTCCTTTTAAAAGACAAACATGCTACAAACTGTGAAGAAATTAGCATTGCAAATAAGGCCTCCACTGACAGTTGGGCTTGTCGAAATTCAAATTGGTTCCCAGCCCCGGCTGGCAGAGATGACTACGCGGCACAAAGGTAAAGTAAAATAATCAGGAACAAGGCTTTAATATGAATATTCATCGCAAAGGCCCGCACATATGATGCCAAATTCCTCGGCAAATACTCAACTTCAAAGTAGCAGCAGTTTAAAGAGCTGCGTCTTTGTTTCATTGCGGAAGAAATCAACCGATTGAAAGTCCGACTTACGACTATCACAAACTTATTTACAGTGCTAAATGACGGGTTGAGCACTTCACACGCTCCACAATAGCCAATCAGAATAAGGCTCTGATGTGGGTCGTAGCCTACTGAAGCCAGGGTAAGGTTCTGATGGAATAAACCCCCCTCTTCAACGTGAATGAAATTTCAATCAGTGACGTTTATTCTGATCAAGGTAGTTACCATGGAGCTGTTTTTGTAATTGGTCCGTCATCATCACCGTTATGCAGGTATTCATGACAAACCTTTCTCCACCTATCGCAGGAGTCCATTAGTTCTCCGAGGGCCCTGGAACGCACCACAGAGTGCTGAGCAGCATCGCCCACCCTCTGTGCTTCTGATTGGGCTATTGTACCTGATCACGGTCATTGGACCGCACATCTCTGGCGTTTGACTTGTTTGGCTTAGCCTATGTCGGTGGTCCTACGTCAAACCCTTTTGACCTGTGAGCCCCAAAAAGAAGCACTTCCTAATGTGGGTCCCCAAAGGGGTCTCTACTCACATTCTGAGAACGACTGCAACAACTAATCAGTTCTTTTACATGGTTGGTCCATACAGTGCCTCGGATATGACCAATTATAACGGACACAATTTCCTCGTATTCCGTGCCGCGCGAGTTGTGCCACGTGGTGCCAGGCTCACGCACGTGTTCGCAGTACACCCCAGCCCGGCTCTGTGTGTGTGTGTGTGTGTGTGTGTGTGTGTGCGTGTGTGTGTGCGTGTGCGTGTGCGTGTGCGTGCGGTTTAGCATACAGTTTGCTGACGCAGACCCCTGCATCGCCATTCGCCGCTTGCAGCCGTGAGCCGGGAAGGCTTTGAGACGCCAAACATCAAAAATCAAAGAGTAAGCACAATCTCCACACACAGCATTGTGTAACCCCATTTTCTACCTCGCCACATCCTTGCAGGAACCTGGAAACATCCATCACATTCACCTTCACACACATGCACACACACACACACACACGACTGTGTTAAACTTTCACGCTCCGATGACCTAAGAGCTTTCGGATTAACTCGTATCTTCTGTACACGCGTCCTTACAAGCGCACTACACACACAAGCACACATGCAAACACTAAGCCGGCTCTGAAACTTCCTGACCCTTGATCCCCACAAAACCAAAAGTGGTTTATTGCTTGACTCGTGACCGTCACCCCTCTCTAGTCTATCCCACTCCACCTCATCTCTACCCCTCCCCTACAGCCCCGTGCACAATCGAGCACTATACCTTCAAGATAATCAAACAAAATTATAAATACTGTAATAAGAAGACAGAGAAACGCCCAACATGCTCCAGAACATGCTCCAGAACATGCTCCAGAACATGCTCCAGAACATGCTCCAGAACATGCTCCAGAAAATGCTCCAGAACATGCTCCAGGACATGCTCCAGAACATGCTCCAGAACATGCTCGTGGAAGCCCACAGTTGGAGAACAGCGGTAGTAAGCTGTAGTGTGCAGGCGAACAAGGGGAGTGCGCCACCTCGCGTGCCACCTCTCCGCACACCAAACGGATGTAGCCTGCTGCGTCGTCTTCTCTGGTCCCCCCCCCCCCCTGTTTGTCGTGCGCTCCACAAGCCAGTGTGCACGTGAGTGCACTGGGGGACAGTAGAATGAAGCATCTCCGTTTCAGAGCTTAAGATAACGGCGTACCTCCACAAAGGAAGAGGAGCTTTTCTGAGGCCTACTGTACCGTGGAGGCCCATTATGCACCGTAAGGGGACAGAGTATCTAGTGGTCTTGGGTGTTGGGTGTTGGGCTTCAAGCCCCAGGCATGGCCCTCTTGTAAACAACCTTGAGCAGGATGCCAAACGCCTACGTCAGTTCCTTAGTACTTCTACTTCCAGAAGCAGAAAATAATGCCTTTCATTTTCTGAGAACTGCTCTCTTTCTAATGGCAACCTAAGGAAGGATAGCTGCTGGAATGGCAGATGAAAGAAAAAGAATAAAAGAGCATAGAGAGGGATAGTCTCTGTGAATGAGGGAAGACCAGAGGAAAGAAATGATAAAATAGATTATGTTTTCCCAGGTGGGACCACCTGGCAGAGAAAGATCATCTGCCACAAAAGACCTCGCAACGGTCGAAGGCATGGCCACCAGATAGAAAATGCTCACACAGTGGGGTTATAAATACATTTAATTTTAATACATTTTTTTACAAGCAATTACAATTTTAAGATATATAATACATTATATATATTCATAAATATATATATTTGTTATATTTAGTTTTCTATATTTAATCAAAAGTGCATAGATTAATAATGGTGTTCAGATGTTACAAGTAGCAGTTAAATAAAGACGTGGGTTCCCACGCCACGAGCAAACAGGCCTGACTCAACTCAATGTCGCCTTTGTTAATATTGGGCGATGCTTGGCGGGAAACTATGACTCAGCCCTTGGTCGGTCGCCGCGTTAATCCTCCCTCCTGGGCACGCCGCGGTGATAAGAGTTTGTCGCTGTATCTAATCCTGGAATTGCAAAGATAACGGGAGCAAAGCGCGCCCCCCCGCGGGCAACTCCTCCCTGCATTTGTCGCAGGGAATTTCACACCTTGTTGAGTGAGCGCACTAGACAAAAGGAGAAACCACGGAAATGTACGGATATCATTAAAATATATACAGTATGGATACGCAAATACACCGTGTCAGTAACTAGCAGGTTCGCTGGGTTTTCTAATATTTATTTTAGATTGATTTGTACTGGGTCAGGACCTTCCTACAGAAAAAAACAAATACATCTGTTCTCTTGATTGGCTGTTATTCTCACTAAATAGATATATTTGTGCATTAACTGTTCCGATTAGTCTTAATTACGGAGCTTTACGGACCTTTTAAAACATTTTCTTTCAATCAAATCCTGTCCTTGTGAGTAAACACATATAAGGAATATACAGTTGGCATCAGAATAGGTGGTGTTATTATGAGTCCGTAGGTCCGGTTTGCGAGAGGATGCGAGAGGAATGGATGGAAGGAACATTAAAGTGACACCTCTGAGAACAGCCGTGTCACAATGAGCCAATAGGGGGGGGTGCACATCGGCCACTCAGGTGCCCAGAGATTGGTGTTAGAGCTCCAGTAATTGAGCCCAAGGGTGACTTTGGATTGGGGCGGTGTTAAGGGGGAGGGGGGGAGGGGGGTGCGCCGGGCAGGAGTGTAACAATCACACAGGTTATTTGAGGAGCTCCGCAGGGAAGTGGAGAGCCAAACCTGCTCTGTACTCTCCTCCTCATTTTCTTCGGGGGGCTTTATGTGGCGTGACGGTTCCAAATGAAACTCCCTGATCACGGGGGGGGGAGCGCTCTATTCATTTGTGGCCGGGGCCGTCTCCTCGGGGGGGCTCGTCCACAGACAGCACCGCGTCCCACCCGCCGTTTCCAGCCCAGCCCTTCCTCCTCGCGTATCGACGAGCGTTCGCCGGCGTCCGTGGAGGCACTGGCTTCGGGAGCTGAGACTATGTGTCATTTTTTAAAAACATTTTTACGTCGCCCACTCCAGTCCCCACTGGATGGATGAAAAGCGCTGTGAAATAAAAGTAATCTTGGTTTTTCTGTGCAATCTGCGGGCTTCAGCGGGGGAAACACGCTGTTCCTTCCACAAAACAACACTGATAGAAATCTAATCTGGAGCTGGCACAAACCAGAGAAGTTCCATTCGACAATAACCTCAGAATTGGAAGCTTTTAAAACCATGACCTGTTGTTTCGCAATTGCTGACAACATATATACCTCCGAAATATCCCTGAAATGCTATCTATCTATTCTGAGTAACAGTGTTAGTTATTTCATATATGCACTGCACATGTTAAGTTTTCTCATTTCAAGGTTGAGTTGTAACAGCCTTCTTTTGATATTTTACATCTCTGTAGCGTTGGAGTCAGGCTTGCGGTTGCTGAAATGGCCAATTACAGTCCGGTTTATCAGTAGAAAACCTGCTGGCTACAGAGGTGCCGAGCACATTGTGGCGATCACAAGGCTCTCTCAAGACTCCCTTGCCCTGAGGCAGACATTGAAAGGAGACACTGCCTCTTTTCTCTCAATATCTTCTACATTTGCCTTTCTGCCTAGTCGTTGTACGTTCCCCGTCGTGTTTCCATACACACTCGCTCTTTACAGTGACCAACACATTGCCGATCGATAGTTTCGACTGATGGATTTCTGTCTACGTGCCTACAGAAAGAATAATGACTCACTAACACCATTGGGGCAAATCTCAGTGTGTGCAGCTAACAAACCAAACAGTAAGGGCCTAGTACTGTATGTGTCTACTTTCAAACATAATTAGTGTGTCACGTAACGGAAACAGGAAAAGGACCAATTACGGTGAAATGATTTGGCACATTCCCTCAGACACACGTTTGTTGCCGGTGGTCGCCGGAGGCAGTCACTCTTCTCTCCCGAGCGCCCACGCGGCGAGCAAGGGGCCACAGGCTCCGAGGGGGGAAATAGAAAGACTGATTGGGAAAGGTCGTGCGACTCTAGCAGCTGATTAAAAGCTGAGTTTGCGTAGCGCGGCAGATGAGCTCTTGCCAAACGCCATCCGCTCGACTCCGTGGATGACAAACGTGGCTGGGAAAACAAACCTGGAGATACGGAGACCCGAATGAGAAAAATTCCCCCAGAGGGGTTTGAGCAACATGAAATCCATACATGCTAATAACTATGCGGAGTGGCACAACAATAAACATCATTATCCTCTTCTTCAAATACTATTAAGCACGGGCTTTGACATGACACGCTTCCCACGTTCAGGGGGCAGAAAAAAAACATCTTAAAAATATCCTCTTACAGACAAGACTCGCGTAGGAGGCCCTGGGAAATGAGGGAGCGCATGAAAGAGGACAAGCGAAAACTGAGAAAAGGGTGAAAAAAAGACAGAAAGGCTCGGTCTGGAAGGAGTGAGGGGGGGGGGGTGGGCAGGGGTAGAGACAAAAACAAGCTGGCCCACAATGCATTGGGAGATTCTGTTTGAAGACTGCCTGCGACGGCGAGGCGGTAAGCTACTCTGTGGCGCCACAACGAGGTCTCAAGAGCCCCCCCATCTATCACTCACTCTCTCCATCTATCGCTTATCAAGCACCGACTTCCATACACCAGCATACTGGCCTCCGGGCTAGAAATCTGAGATTCCGTTCCTTAGGAGATCTCTGCTACATTTCCAAGCAGAGCTCATCCTTCCAGGTCGTAAGCTAACCTGAGGCTAACCGACTGTGATGTACAGGCCACGCGGAGACCACGCGGTCCGTGGCGCCTTTTCAAAAACCTCCAGGCCGCGAGGAGCTCCGCGTTTAGCCGCTGGGCGGGTCCTTCTGGGCGGGGCGGGTCACCTGGGACGCTTGCTAATCACTTGGAGAGCCTATTGATCTATTGAGCCTAGTGTTACCTAATTAGAAAGGCAAATGACAGGGCGCGAGCACCCTGAAGCCCTCTCTCTGGATTCATTGGGGCGCGGCGTGGCGATAAATTACAACGTACAGCACGGCTCAATACACTACACCTAAAGTGAAATTCACACGCCTGCCAAACAGCAGCAGACACACGTTACAATGAACCAACAGTAAGACGCAGTAAGACGCATATAAAAGCAGCGTTTTAAATAGGGGCTAGCGTGTAATTATTGGCCTGAAGGAGAAGGAGACACAAGAACACGCGCCCTCGCATTACAGTCGGATCCCCTGACACCTCACAATTTAGGAGATGCTCTTATCCAAAGAGACTTACAGTGAGTTAAGGCGCCGCTAGGGGGTGGACATCTCCCTCAAGTAGGCTTACAGGTAGGACGGCCTTGTTGGGGGACGGAACCGAAGAGAGACAAATCAATCCAGCAGCTCACACCTTCTCATTAATGTATTCTATATATGATGTATATACTGTATATACTGTATATATACACATACGTATGGCTGTCGCTATCAAACGCTCCTGGACGTGGAAAAGGAGGCTCTTTATCCCGGGCAGGGTGGGGGGTACGCCCGAGCTCCCAGCCCCTCCTCTCCTCCTTAAAAGAGAAAGGCAGCGGCACCTCCGACTGTCTTGTCCCCCATCCAAACCCATCAGCTCGGGGAAAGCTGACGGGCTTGTCAAGTGCCTGTGCTAGCCCTCCCTGGGACGGGAGACACACAGCCCAGACAGCTCTCTGCGAGGCCCGACTTCAGTCTGCGGCGCGGGTGGCAGCGGTCTAAAAAAAGACCTCGGGAGTTCTGCAGCTCACAGGTAGCTGCGAATGTGTGATCTCACCTCCGTTTGAAGCCACAAGTCTCTGAGCCTTATCACCGCTATTAATAACACTTTCCAGCTTTGCTTTTTACGCCGCAGGCCCGGGTGATGCGGCCAAAATAATGGAAGAAACTGATACCAATAGCTAATACGTCTCTATATTCACCGCCGTTTAGAATTAACACATTATAAAGACGACCTCCTACCCTGGCCTGCTAACCTCCAGCACGCACGCTCTCCAGTCGACAAATGGAATTGCGGACCGATTTAATAACCATATTTATTCATATGAATGTGCCTTTTCTGGCTTACTGTATTCCTCTGCTCCATCTATTCATGCCTATGGGTGAGAGAGAGAGAGAGAGAGAGAGAGAGAGAGACAGAGAGAGAGACAGAGAGAGACAGAGAGAGACAGAGAGAGAGACAGAGAGAGACAGAGAGAGAGAGACAGAGAGACAGAGAGAGAGAGACAGAGAGAGAGACAGAGAGAGAGAGACAGAGACAGAGAGACAGAGAGAGAGAGACAGAGAGAGAGAGACAGAGAGAGAGAGACAGAGAGACAGAGAGAGAGAGA
>JAOEHI010001643.1:0-12415 GCA_025447815.1 Percopsis transmontana
CACACACACACACACACACACACACACACACACACACACACACACACACACACACACACACACACACACACCACTCTGCATGGCCAACGGGAGGTAATCAAAGTCTTGATGTGCCCTAACCAGATCCATTAAGCAGCTAATAAAGGCGTTGGGTGAGTTAATTAATGACCCCCCGGTACATCATCTGCCTGCAGCGCCATCGCCACGACTCCTCGCCCTGGCTCTGTGCCAGCAGAACCCTAAACTTGGGGAAGCCAGCTTGAGGGGGCACATCCAGATGTCTCTGCAGCCGGGGACGGTGAAACGGAGAGAAACCGTCCGAGTCGTCGTCGTCGAAGGGCTGCTAAGCCAGTGGTTCTCTAAGTGGAGGCCCAGAGAAAGTTAGAGAACCAATGTGCGTGGTTTAGTGCTGTCCGTATGCGGGGGGTGTTGGGAGGTGTGGTTCACGGCACTCTGGGATTGGGAACGGGTGGGGGAAGTGTACTGATTACCTGTTTCTCTAGTGAAAAGATGCACGGTAGCAGACCGGCGGGGGCTGAGACACGGACATGGGAGGTACCACTCCAAACCCTCCCTGGAAACCTCTAAGAACTCAACTAAGTGTATTGATACATGGTGAAATCTGTAAATAAACCTACCGGACACGGTTTCCCCGCAAGGAACTCTGTGTGTGTGGCTGCTGCTTTGTCACAGTGCCTTCGACTTCGATTTAGGGGGAAGGAAAGGGTAGCTACAACAGGATGGAGACCCCCCCCCCCCCCATCCGTTCCTTTGCCCTGTTAAATATAATGCAGAAAATAGTGTCAATCCTTTCTCATATAAAACACACTGCATACTGTTTGACACATGGCTAATTGGTTCTTTGAACCCTGCTGTGATTCTGTGCCTCTTTGCCCACTGTTGTAATGGAAAGAAGAGGACAAAAAGGAATGCAAATTTTAGAGGACTTTAGAGGTTTGTTTGTTTGTTTCTTGCTTTCTAACCGATCAAGAACACTCTGAGCGGTGGAGGGGATATTACTCGGCTGCCTGTCCTTCTTGGCAGCCATTGCTAGAGTGGTTTTAATTTCATGGCAATTTTGAAATATTTCTTACTTGGTCTGGCTTTTGTTTGGTAAAGAATTACTGTTTGACCAATACATCTGTCACAAAACCCTTCAACTCCAAAGACACTTTTATTAATAAGTCTATGTAACTGAACTAAACCCACTAAACTAAATTAAACCCAATTTTCTTTTCATTTTTAATTTAGTTGTGTCATTGTTTATTTCATATAATTATCCATAGGCTGTTATCAAATATAGATTGTTGATATAGGCTGGTATAGGATTTTGTAATTGACTTGAAATAGTTTCCATTGTTGCCGTTTATGTTGCTGATTTCGATCTGCTAATCTTGTGATTCGTCTAAATATTTCCTGGCTTTGTAATAAGTTTGGGGTCATTATATAAAACGTGTGGCTGACTGTTAGAAACACTCTTAGGTTGGAAGCGAACGCTTGCTATGTTGGTTTAATATCTAAATTTAACTGCAGTATAATTCTCAGAGCGGCAACCTAAACTGGGATTTGCCTAAGATGTTTGATGGGTTTAAATTTCACCAAGAATAACTCACCAATCCCGCCTCGCAAAAATGAACAGTCCTGACACCAATACTAATGTTGCTTAGAACGTCGATCTCTTCAGCAACTGAACCAACAGTAGTGTTTCTAAGATACATCTATTTACAAGGCAAAGCTAAGACTATAAAACAAAGCCACGTTATTTTAAAAGTAGAATTGAAGGTTTTATATGATTTATTTTTTCATATTGGGAACCAATTTAAAACTTTGTTCAGATATTATGTCTGCTGGAGATTATGATACGCTGGTTCATAACAAACAGGTTACAATATAACCTACAGTTTTGTATGGGTAAAACAAACACATCAGATCCTGTCTGCTTTGTTTCTAGGTAATTGGGACCAAATGTGCTTCTTCCTTATGGAGAAATTGAGTCTGTCACCATGGTTACAAAACAATGCCAGGCCATTTAGAAAGTGATCACGTATTTGTCCACAAAATGTAACCGGTTGCAACTGGTTTTATTTCATGGGCCAGCGTGCCAGGGGAGGCCAGAGGTGAAGAGGTGCTCTTACTAATACATATCTGTGAGCTTACGCACGCACGACCTTCCACGTTGAAACTCCACAAGCTGGATCGAACCTGCCTTCCCCAGGGGGACGAGAGAGTGCTAGTCTCTCTCTCTCTCTCCGTCTCTCTCTCTCTCCGTCTCTCTCTCTCTCTGTCTCTCTCTCTCTCTCTCTCTCTCTCTCTGGTGACATTTGGAGATGTGCTGGCTCGGCTTGTTTACGGGGTGGTTGATTCGGCTCCATCGCGGGCCGCGCTCCTAGCTAACGTCGCGCTCCTAGCTAACGTCGCGCTCCTAGCTAACGTCGCGCTCCTAACTAACGCCACGCTCCTAACTAACGCCACGCTACTGCGGCTCACAGCAACGCTTAGCGGGGGCTTAGCTGAAGCAGGCCGACTGCTGGATGCTACGTAGCGCTCGTTTACGGTGACCTATTCTGTGTGTATTCAGCGTCCCCGCATGGTTACCGACAGTCTTGCAAGACTACCAACTAAGTTGGCTATTATTTGATTTGAACGGGGTCACTCCCACAATGCAACGAGTTTAAGCGGTCACATGCACACACACACACTTCTCACTTCTGTGGTATTTAATCGAATCCGAGTGAATTCATTTCCATGTGATAGTCATTACTCCAGATTGGTCAATTTCAAGGTTTCTGTCTCCCTTTTGGGGCTACATTAGTTGAGATACCACGCCCCGCCATTCATTTCGGCCTCTTTAATGTTTGGCAGTGGGAGGCAATACAGTTAAATAGATAGTTAAAAGCCTTGGCGACAATCCTAGCTACACAGTCGTGAAATGACTTCTGTTGCAAATCTGAAGTGCCTGGTTGCCAAAGCCCCCTTTATTATGGTTTGATGATAAGGGAAGACAGCTGGCATTTATATTCCTTTTCAGCTTTGTTATCGCTTGTTGTGATTTCCTTATTTCATTTGCAGCAGTTTCTAGGAGCTGTGGAGGTGCTGTTGAATACAGCTTCTTATAAGTTTGTTTGACAGTTCAAAGTTGTAGGCAATGCATTGTCTACTCATGTTAATGGAGATCTGTGCATGCTCAGCGCTGCCCCTTGTGTTCAAAATAAGAAGTGACAGACATAATCACATACTACCGGGTCCAATAAGCAGTTTCTGCCCCGAAACAGCGTTTCTTGGACAGCACACCCGAGCCAACGTTAATTACCATGCAATCTTTGGCCTGAAGCATTGCTCTGTGGACTTTTTAAACTGTTCTAACAGCTCTCAATCCTTGCATTTGAACCTCTTTCAAGCTACCCTAGGTCAGGGCAGTTTATGCCCTGATGCTTTCAGCCATTACCAGTGGGGCTTCGCCGATCATTGACATTCAGAGAAAAACATCATTGGCACTGAGGTCAATCACTCCGCGGCCCATACATATAAATGCATCCACAGGGGTAATGCATAGAATGCATGAGGCGCGCCTACTAAAAGCCGGGGGCGGGCGAATGCGTGCGAGTGCTCGCGTTCCTGGGTGGGTGTGGGCGGCGTGCGCTGGAGTTGAGTTGTCATGGCATTTGCATGTCTCCTCTGGTGGAAAAGGTATTCGGGATTTCATTATCGACACCTTTTGTCTTTTGTATTTCCCGAACGACGAGTCTCGCTGGCTTGGCACAAAACACGCGCGGTTTATTCTTTCACTGGCCGCAGACATCTTATTGTGTCCATAACATCTCTCAATTCAGTGTTTAATGTACAGGACAAGTCTGAATAGTGGAATAGTTTATGCTGCTCTGGTTTTTACATGTTAAAGAGACACTTCCATCGTGGTACGGATCAGCGGTACCTTTTGGTTTGTGATTCATAGAATGGCTCACACTCCCCTCTACTAACCCCATGCAGAGCTTCCAGGGACACACCCTACCCCTCTCCGTACACAAGTTGTTTCACAGACAAACCGGGGGACGTTTAGGGTTCTGGAGGCACTCTGGAATAACTTGAGGTAAAATTCTATTTTTTAACTTGTATATTACATTTAACATAATACTGTATAGTGATATTTTACTTTAATAAACATTAATGGTTTTAATGGTGGAGATTTTGCTTGTTAGCACAAACCCAAACAGAGGGGTTCCTTAAATAAGCAGAGAAGAAATGTAATTTCAAAACAGGAAATTGAAAGACGCGCCGGGCACCGTGCCCAATAACGGCGGGAAGAATCGCTTTGCTGATAAGAAGCGATGGCGTCTGTGAAGGGGAATGGGAAGAGGGTGGGGGGGGGGCTTGTACTCAGCACGACCTCACTTGTCTAGTCTGAGAGCCTCAGCAACGTAAATAATCACACACACACACACACACACACACACATACACACAGTCACTTCTGCCTTTACACAGAGCACATATCTCTTGCAGATCAGACCACATTGTTCTGAGGAAGTAGCAACAAGACTAAGGACCCCAGTTTCCCGGGCAAGTCCCACGCCCTCGACAGCGCCCCCCACACGCCCATTTAGGCGCAAGCGGTGTCAGCGGCGGCGTGCCGGGAAATTTGCAACCGCCGCCCAGGTGAGAGGAAAACGAAATTGTCATTACGCCTGCGTTAGCACTACCGCCGGCCTTGCACCGTCCGGAAACTAGAGCTGTGGGGGTGTGAACCAATGCAGTGCCATGCTTCCTCACGGAGGCCTTAGGACACATTGCACAGCTAACACGACGCAGCCAAAAGGCACGCAAGCACGCACGCACGCACACACACACGCACGCACGCACACACGCACACACACACACACACGAGTCAGTACACAGGCATGACACACAAACTGACAAACTGACAAATCCACACAGTGATAATACTGCACGTCGGCGCACACACACACACACACACACACACACACATATACACACAAGCAGCATAGTATTCCACATGACATCACCGGCTCTGTGCCGATGACACACCGAGCGATACACTCAACCAATAACAGGATTTAAAACATATACGCAAGCAGCGTGTGTGCATGGGAAACACACATACTGTATAAAACACACACGCGGCCAACACAACTGTCATACGACTGGGAGTTGTCGGCGGGGATGATTGAAAGACACTGGGAGGCCAAACGACCTGATTCGTTACGCAGCGCGCATTCCCACGGCGGAGCGGGCGTGCTCCGCTCGCCCTGCTCGAGGGGTGGGTGGGGTGGGGGGGGGCACGTTTGTATCCCAGAGTTGCGAGGCGTCACTTCCCCGGGAGACGAGCGAACATAAATCTTGCTAATGTACTCGATCCTTGCTTGTTGTTGTGCATCGCAAAGCACGGGAGAGTGGCAAGCGTGTGCGCATCTGATTTTAGATGGGTTATAAAGGAATTGGCCACAGATGGTCGTGGAGATTGATTTTATAATTCCCCTGTCTCAATTTTATTATTGTGTGGCAATCTGGTTTCTAATAGCTCCTCAAGTGCTGGACTGTTCATAGTAAACGTTTACGCTGCTTTAACACAAGTTACTGTACATGTGGTCAATAGATCCAGTGTTGTCCTCTCATCACTTATCGAATGTAATCGTGCGGTTCTCGGGCAGGTTTCGAGAAGATTCTTAAGGCGTGGACCACCAGGACCTCCTGGACCACCTGGTTCACCAGACTGAACCGAGAATTCCATCCCTATTGAGTTCACTCCATGCAGACAGCTGCAACAACATAACAAGCATAGCAACATATACATAGCACACACACACACACACAAGGAGGGTATTTCACAAACCCCGCTGAGGCCGTGAGGGACGCTTATTTGCCCTAGACTTGATTTATTTATTTATTTTAGACTTATTTGCCCTAGACTTATTTGCCCTAGACTTATTTGCCCCAGCCTCGACTTCAGTCTCTGTTCAAATAATTTCAACAAGCCAGCTGGGGAAGATGCCAGCAAGGTTTCCATGACAATTAACTTCCCTGTCCCACCAAGGCTACGCCTGAGTCCAGTGGTTGCACTCAGGGCCCTGCAGACAGCCCATCACAGAAATGACTCCTGAAGGCCACCATAAGTCGTCTGTTGGACCCTAGCGTTGCAGCAGGTTCCTGTGTGGGTCACGCCCTGGGCCGAGACTCCACCGCTTCACCTCTGATGCCAAACTACGGTCTGACGACTGTAGAGGGCTGGAACTTGTAGTCCTGAGGTGTAGAGGGCTGGGGCTTGTAGTCCTGAGGTGTAGAGGGCTGGGGCTTGTAGTCCTGAGGTGTAGAGGGCTGGGGCTTGTAGTCCTGAGGTGTAGAGGGCTGGGACTTGTAGTCCTGAGGTGTAGAGGGCTGGGGCTTGTAGTCCTGAGGTGGTTGGGGCCACCAGGTCCCCACCAGGTCCCCCTACTCTCTTTTCCTTACATATGCTCCCTCTCAGGTCTGTCACTCAGCGTTGTGACGTTGCTTTCCACTGCTACGCCCACGACACCCAGCTGTACCTACCTCTTCAGCCGACAACGACAAGGGCTCCCTGAGAACACTTTCCAGCTGCCTCGAGGACGTCAAAGGCGGGATGGCCAAAAACGCTCTCCAGCTAAATGAAAGTAAGTGGTGAGGTGGTGCTGTTTGTGCCGCCCTGCGGTTACAAACGACTTTGCCCATAACCCTGACCCCTCTCTTGTCCTCTATTAAATCCCCCTCTTAAAATCTGGTGATTCCACTTTCTGCTTTGACAGGCAGATACATGCGGTGGTTAAGGGTAGTATCTTTCACCTGAGAAACATCGAGCCATGCCTTTCAGCCAAAGACCTTGAGACAGTAATACAAGCGTTTGTCCCTGACCGGTTAGATTATTGTAATATTATGGTGTTTGTCAGTCCCCCCCCTGAAACTGGTCCAAAACGCAGCTGCCAGATTGTTAACAGGCCCCCTGTTAGAGAGAACACATCTCTCCAATCCAGGCCTGTCTCCACTGGCTGCCTGTCAGGTTCAGGATAGAATTGAAGGTGCTTCTTAAAGCCCCACATCTCACTACATGTGACCTCCTCATATAACATCCTACCTCCACACCTCTCAGATCCTCTTCTGTCAGTGCCCCGCTCACGGCTCAAGCAGAAAGGCGATCGAGCTTTTGCAGCGGCGCTCCGAAACGCTCTTCCGCTGCATGTCAGAACTAAGCCCACTATTATTGATCTCGTTTAACCCTTAGATGCATGAGTGGGTCGAAAATGACCCGGCGAGGTCATTTTTTTGCCATATATATTTAAATATAATGTTTTTATAGTTTCATATCTTAGGTGTTCCTCAAATGTAGCCCTCATTTTTGTATTACTACCCCACTCTCCCATATGTGGGTCAAAAAAGACCTGCATGCATTTCTAATGGAATTTCATGGGAACATTTGATTCTTATCAACTGTTGCTGTCAGGAATATATTAGGCGCGGACCACACAGAAGTGTCACCCCTCGGGAAAAATACTTCGCCATAGACCAGATGGTCGGCACCAACACCGGTAAGCGTCAAACACACTGGTGGCCCATGGTGCTTTGGTACAATCTCCTGGATGCTTACACCGTTCTCCCAGCTCAGCACCCTGGATTCCACTGTGGCATCACAAATGCACAACGGCCCCTCCTCAGTGAACCTCCAAAGGAGCTTGTCCCCCCACACACATTGTGAAAGGCTGCCCGCCACTGCAAACCCCGACCACTGATGCGATGGGAAGGTGTGGAGGAACATAAGCCACAACTCATCCGCAGGAAAGAAGCAGAAAGACCGACCAAAAAGTAAGAGGTGTCAGATCTGCCCCAGTTCCCGAAGACCGCAAAGTCAGTAATATAAATACAATATACCTGTGTGCTGTGAGCACATCCAGAAACAGGTTGCTTGTCTCAACCGTTCACAGTGAGGAGTTAAGAAGGAAAAACTCTCTCTCTCTCTCTCTCTCTCTCTCTCTCTCTCTCTCTCTCTCTCTCACACACACACACACACACACACAAAATGGTTGTTAACGTTTTGGTACTGCTGTCTGTGCAATTCACCAGATTGTTAGAAAACCTTTTCAAAAGGTTAAGAAGGGAAAAAATAAACGAATTTCAAGCATAAGAAAATTACCGTGTTGACCAAAATGTAACACAAATCAATTATATAGATTTTTTATAAATGATAATGCTTAACTAAAATGTCGGGTCGTTTCAGACCCACTGAGAGTGTAGAGTCCAACCCCTCATGCTGAAGATCCACTTTTTCTCTATGGCCTTATGAGTTTCTATGTAATGTCCATGTCTATTATTATTATTATTATTGTCATTTGTTGTTGTCTACCTTTATATTTTTTTTGCTTTTTGTCTGAACAGCACTTTGGTCAGCTTCTGGATGCTTTTAAGTGTGCTCTAGAAATACTTAGGGTCTAGGGACTTAAATCTTTCTTTTTAAATCATACAACTAAAACTGGGTAGTTGTTTTTGCATTCATTGCATTTACATTTTAGTTGATGGTCTTAACCAAAACAGCTTTACATTGCGCCCCTAACATTTTAATTAGTAGTTACGTAAAAGCTAAGGCAACCAATGAGTCCCTGCCCCCTTCAAACAAAACTCTGACAGCCGAAGGGTTTACTTGAAAATGTTTGCTGCATTTCGTGGACGCAACAGGAACAGCAAACAATGGCTTTGTTTTTTAAATCGGCCACGCTTACAGATCCAATTATCCCAATCCAAAACATAACTCATAAAACATAAAACATAACTGGGAGCAGGATAGTCTAGTGGTCTGGGTGTTGGACTCCCAGCCGGAGGGTCATGGGTTTGAGCCCCGGAGGCGGCCTACCTGTAAGCATCCTTGAGCCAGATGCCTAACCCCTACCTGCTCCATGTATTAGCAGCATGTGATTGTGAGTCGCTGAGTGGATAAAAGCGTCTGCTACATGACCTGATTGTAATGGTAATTGTAATAACTACTCCTCCTGTTATTTAACCGGATGTTTTTTCCACTGCTGTTTCAGTCCAATGTACTGCATGTCCTCCACTCCATAAAAAAATAAGCAATTTTCAACCTTTGTGGTAGAGGTACATTTCACCAAAACATTATTACCCATTAAAATATCAATTGCTCGAAAATGTCAAGCCCTGAGCGAGCGTTGGGGTTGGCCCACAGGCTTAACTGCAGAACTTGAGTGAAAAGGGACAGACTTGGAGAAAATTCTGAGGTCAAAAATAATAGATGGATAAAGTATTTAAGGTATACCCCAGTGTACATTTGACACGGACTAAGTAAAACTAGACATTTTAGTGCTGTATTTGGAATTTGCATAACAGAAAAATAAAAATATAGCTGGCCTAGGTGAATAAATACTACATGCTACAACATTCAGTTTAGATTTTTTTTAATTGGATATGCAATTATTGCAACATATAACGCCTATCTCTCTTTTTTATTATATCTTTGAGCAAGATACCTATCTTAACCGCTGCCTGGCAAAAAGTGTTTGGTTGTAGCGTGTTGTCTTCAAAAAGGGCATGATATTTTTTGTACCGTCTACATACTACAATGAATGAGACGCGATAGCCAAGACTTTAAGCTTTCTCCAGATATATGCCTATTAAACACGCAAACACGTTCTTTAAAACCGCATTTTTGCACATTAAGTCACTAGAGTCCCATATATGGGACACCTATCATTGAGAGGTTAATTTAAAGTACTTAAAGTACTTGTTACTCATTTATAAGTATTCATTTGCATTTTCTCTTAATGTCTTCAGTTTTTTTTTTTTGTCTTCATTACCTAGAGACTATGGCAGTCAAAGCTTGTACTCACTTCTGAACATAAACCAGAAGATAAACGAATGTCCTGTTGTTAGGCAACCAACAGAGAAACGGAGAGGGAGCAGTTTATGAGACATGCAACAAGTGTACGCTAGTTGACTTCCTGCCGGGTAGACCAGTGCGTAATAAATCCGATTTATTAAATATAGCAAATTAAGGCTTTAAATATATATGCCTTATTTATAGACCACTATCTCCACAGCATTAATTTAAAGAGGATAATTTGTATAAAGGAGCAATTCGCTGAGTTTATGTACCTGGGTTTCCATAACTTTACTGAAACAATTAGCCTAATCTAATAAAGTATGAACACGGCGATATAGCATTACATATAAAATCAAACTACAATAACTACACATTTATATAGTTTGTTTGGCCCATGCATGTAGCGAGGCAGACACACAGTAAACAAAGTGTCTCTTTGAGCGACAGGGCAGACACGCCCACAAGCAACGAGCTACGGCTACGCTGCCGGTGTGACTGCAGGGTTTATGTGACCTGTTTATGTAAATACAGATCTATTTACAGTGAGAAACGTCATACGAAGCTGTGCTGTTGGTGTACAGCGGTCTTTAATTTCTCTGTTTCTGTTTACGTCGCAGTCACCTGCTAACAGGCCTGCTGTTTGTTCTTGATTAAAAACAACAACATTTGAATTCAACCTTACTGAACTTAAACAAAGAGATTCACTAGGTTTAAAGGGGAATTCCACTCTGGTGTATCTGATATTCAGTACCCTCATCATTTACCATTTGACAAAAATTGTTTATTAGCTGCAACGGCCTCATTTGCTCAGTGTGTTTTTTGTGGGTTCAAATGTCATGTCCCATAAGCACGTTTGACAGCGCTTTGACATCGATGACCAACAGGAGTGGTGGACTCGAAGGATTCTGGAGTCCAAACATTGCCGTTGATTTAATCTTTTTTTGGCTTAACAGAACAGGTCAGAATCTTTTCTTCTTAATTTTATATGCACATCTTGTTTGACAGTTTGAACTAGCGATTGACACCATGGTAACGATACTTCCTAATTAATCCTCACATAAAAAAATTGATACAATCTACTGTCTTTAAGCCTTACTATTACTTAGTATCAGATCGAAAAGAAAATGTGTGGTATCGCTCAACCCTAGTGTGAACGAGTTTCACAAGCGCTTGGTGTGCTGTATTTCAGACCCTATGTATGGTGGACCGTTAAGGTCACCAAGAACCTGAGTCTGAAAAATTCGGTACAGTAAACGCTCAAAATCATTTACACGTGCAAACACAAGAAAATAATACATTCTGAACATGTAATATTCCCCTGTGTCCACTCTTTTTGAGCAGCATAAATGTGTTTTAGAGTGGAATTCTCTTCTAGGTTCACAACGTAGCTGGATTGCTTTGTCACTGTAATACGCAATGACAAAGCAATTACATCCTATATTGTTTTTTTTTAAGTTTAACATTTAGCAGCACTTGGCGTCTTGTTTAGCAGTTAGCTCATTTGCGCCCGAGTTTGTCCTTCTCATATTCCACTGTCATCAAGGGAAGCCCCTGTAATAAGCCTTGTGATACACCCCCCAACAGCCCCCCGACCTCTCCACAGCCCAAATGAGAAGTGGCATCCTGGGTGAGGGGTGGGGGGCGGGGGGAGGGGGGGGGGGGTGTTGCTCATCTGAATTCATCTGAACTGATCAGAAATACAATTATGCCTTGCTCGCTCATAATAAACCATGGTTAAGTGGCTTGGAGAATTCATTTATTTATATTAACTCCGCCGCTGTTCGACAGTAATGGATGCCTTTCATTAATGAATGAAAGATCTCGCCCGGCCACGGTGCCTTCTCCTTCTCCAGCTTTAGGAGGCGGGGGGGGCGAAAACTTTTAGAGAGATTGTATTGAACGATTCGGAGAATGGTGCCAAGGAACAAATTGCCAGCGTTTGACTTGTTGTCTTTTTTTCCCTTTCTCTCACAACTCTAATCATGAGGCGGTCGTAGTTTGTCCAGTAATAACAATAATAAAAAATGCATTTTCTATTGATTCCACCCCCGTTAAAATTTTAACAACACAAATTATGTATCGTCCCAAACATCAATACAAACAATATCGTCCCATCGATTTAATTCATTTAGTAACGAGCAGTGATTTGTAAAGCTAAAAACGGTTGATGTGTGTGCATGTGTGCGCCCGCAATAACATGCACGTGCGTTTGTTTGTGGCTGTCTTATAATATTAGTGTGTGTGTGTGTGTGTGTGTGTGTGAGTACATGTATGCAGCCAATAGGAGCGCTCCTTTTTGAGACCCACCCCTGACCAAGTGGCAGTTGGTCGTCCTGTTGTTGCTAACAGACACCCCACCCACCCCCCCACCCCCACCCTGCAGACAAATGGCCGCCCCTCACCGGGTGCTCATCTCCTATCTGAATTAAACCATAATTGGGAATCATGAATCATTAATTTTCCCATAGACGGCTCTGGCACTGTGCTGTCTACTTGATGCACGGCCTCCGTTGTATATTTATTAACCACCCCCCCCCCGCCGGACCACCGATTCCCGTGCCCGTGA
>JAOEHI010001644.1:0-12413 GCA_025447815.1 Percopsis transmontana
GATTTCTAAATTATTCCATTCCTTTTTTACTCACAATTTGTACAGTGTCCCAACTTTTTTGGAATCGGGTTTGTACATCAGCGTTCCAAAGAAGGTGAATATTATTATTTGGCCGGTATGACAACCGCCAATCAAAGGTGTACCATTCAGTATTGTTTGTGTCTCACCTTGCCCCCTTCCCCTCCCCCAGGTACCCCAGAGTCTCTAGCAGAGAAGGAGTTCCAGTTGTTGCTGATGATCAACCAGTTGAGCGGTCTGCGGGAGCAGCTGCTGGGAGCCCACTCCGAGCAGAGGAACATGGCCGCCCTGCTTCTCGAGAAGCAACAGCAGCAGATGGAGCTAGCCCGGCAGCAGCAGGAACAGGTAAATGCCCCGCACACACTGCCAAGCATGGGCCATTGGACTTGAGATGAGGCACTGTATGAAGGCCAACATACTGTATCTGTCATCTGAAGTGAACACTTTTCCACGATGTCAGTTTGAGTCAATAGTTTCTGGACAGCATACATCTCTGTTCATGCATCTCTTTATCTGTGCACATACAGTATTTTATATCTAGTTATCTATGTATCATTCTATGTACCATTACCGGCTATTGTGAGCTTCCTACGGTATATTTCGATGACCTTTTCCAAGTGCTGGGTGCTGAGACAGTGTGCGTGTATTATCTTTCAGATTGCCAAGCAGCAGCAGCAGCTAATCCAACAGCAGCACAAGATCAACCTGCTTCAGCAACAGATCCAGGTCAGTCTAGACCTGACTGGGACTCTTAGGAGCTAAATAATTACAGTAATATTAAAGGAAGGAAGGAGCTTTGCTTACTGTTTCGTACAGTGTTTTTTGTAAAAAATAACTTGCAGTACAATTACCATGATAGGCTTTTAATAGACTTTTTTATAAGTATTAAGGAGCAGGTAGGGGTTAGGCATCTAGGGGTTGCTTAAGGATGCTTACAGGCAGGCCGGCATATCAGGGATCGAACCCAGGACCTTTTGAGTCAACAACCCTAACCACTAACCTGTCCTGCCCAGGGCATGTCTTGTTTTTAAAGTTACCTCTCCAGGAACGAACTCCACCTTCACCATTGCTAATAGATAAATGCGTATAGGCCTACAGCAGTCCAGAAAAAGATCGGATGGTTTCAACTTTTTGCGTCTGTAAAAATGCAACAACTGCCCTTCGTTTTCTCCGTCTCCATTAAAGCTTAAATCTGCAACTGTCTTTTAAGGAGTCGTTTTTTAACTTCACTGTATGGTGGTAGTGCTAGTACAATACAGACTGACCTTCTCTACAATATGCTAGATCAACGATAGAAACGAGTGCGGGAAACGGGAAGTGATGTGCATGAATGTTATTGACCAATGAAAACGGGATCTGTGGGACGTGGCAGAGTATGCTATGCTCAATTATATTATACAAAACTATACTATAAGAGAAGTGGATTATGCCATCTCTTGCCTGTTGTACGCTTTCATAAAGACAATATGGACTTGGATGTGCTCTGCGCTGCCCCAGCAGGTGAACATGCCATATGTGATGATCCCAGCATTTCACCCCAACGCGCAGCCTCTCCCAGTCACCTCTGACCCCCAGATCAGCCTCCCCCTCCAGCCCATCCCCTGCAAGCCAGGTGAGTGACACCAGCTTGCCGTACCTCGGACATTTAGAATGTTAGCGTGGCAAAGATGCAGGCACGGAAACCCTTTTGGGAGAAAAAATATGGTGATACCCAAAAAGATGCGGTTCACCCTATACTAGAGCACCAATGACTAACAGAGCTAAAAGGCAAATACCCACTTTAGTATTATTGTTGAGCTCACAAAAAGAAGCCATTTATAGTTGTATTCAATATTGAAATCTTATGTTTCTTGAAACCAGCATTATGCCAATAGGCTGACATAAGTTATTCTTAGGTTTCACTTGAGTTTTCTGCAAACAAATCTAGCTGTGTTGAAACAAGGAGAATGTAGCACACTGCAATGGTATAAAGACAATAATGCTTAAAATAATTATAACAGCTGAAATGATCTATCCCCTGCTCTTTCACTTGTTTAAAGAATTCGATTTTAAGCCTCAATGCAACATTAGTGCTGCGCTCAGTACATGATGGCTATTCTGTGCAGCCAACAGCCTGTTTGATTCAGCTTCTTTGAGGGCCAGAATCATTCTATTCTATTAAATCCGTCTGCAGTTAAGAAATCTCCCAACTTCAGTCCAAGTGTATCTTCTTAATGAAATGTTGATCTAAAACAGTTAAGTAGATTTTTTTTTCTGTTTTACAAAACATAAGAAAGAAGGCATCAATAAGGCACAAGTGTATGCTTCAGGAGAACATTACAGTACCACCCACATGCAGGAAACACACGCACACACACATAGAATTAGCAGTCCCATTCAAGCTTTGTTCAATCTTGTTTTTGCTGTCTTAAAAGCTTACAAGCAACCTTGTGTTTTCTAGCTTTTCAAACTACAAAGATGCCAAGGCCAATCTTTTAAAACACTGTAGGAAGAACTTAAGTATAGCTATTCATTTGCTTTTATCAAAGACTTTGTGTTTGTGTGTGTTGTAAAGTAATTTCAGTAGATTGAACATTAGGTCAGCTTTGTACAAACGTCTTTTTTGAAAGACAAATTAAGAAATAATTACCTCTTTTTCCTAGCTCAGGATATTTTACTATAGTTCTATTGAGAGATAGCAATATCATATAAAGTAATAATTCCCCCAATATATTTTTAATGTATTATCTTTTTTAGTTTTATTTCTGTAATAGAAATCGTTTAGAACAATTGTGCACAGAGCTAAAATACATGAATATGCTATTTTGTCTTGCTATGTTTGTCATAATCTTGACATTGACAATGGTAAGCACAGAATAACATAACATAATAAAAAAAATATTGTCACTTGTTATTGATTTTTTTGTATGTGTTTGAAATAAGTGAAAGGTGTCCATCCTTTCACTTTGCACAGGTCAACTTTGTTATCTGATCTCTTTAAGATATTTACTTTATGTGAAATATTTATAAAGGCATTTTTTCTCCCCCTCCCCTCCTTTACTTAGCAGTGGACTATCCCATGCCCCTTCTGCCAAACCATCACCCTACTCCCATCAAGAGGAGCAGTGGTTCATTCCGACAGGTATTGTGTCCATTCATGAAATAATGGCATAAATTACTTTCACCTCTCTTTTCTGTATCTGTGTGTAATGCTTTAGTCTTTGAAATGACCTCAATACATTCAATTCAATTTGGCTTCCTGCTGCACAAATCTATGTTATTGAAATAATATGCCACATTTGCGTCACCAGACAATGGACATATCTGGTAACAGAGACTCTAAAGGACTTTTGTAATACACCACGCCTTCTGTACATATACATGCTTTAAATGCGTAGTGTAGCATGGGGTGGGGGGGTTAATCTATGTGTGCGGGTGGTTCTCATTTGGAGAAAGATCAACACAGTTTAAATAAACAAAGGAAAGAGGGGATCTGGTGAATACATGACAAATGATAGAAACACTACAAAGGTGTGACAGATATGCTCTGACATGCTAACTGTATTACCCGATCATATCCACACCCTCCCTTTTGTCACTGTGTGTGTGTGAAAGGAGAGTTTACATGTTCCAGTGTTTAATCAGTCCTGGCCTGAGTCATTTAGCATACACTTTTATCCAAAGTGACTTACAGAAAGTACAAGTCGTAGCAGGTAGAGGTTACTGAAAGTACATGTACTTGCAAGCAGCTCAGGGTTGTAGTAAGTACAAGTATTTAGAAGCAGTTAGGGGTTACAATAAGTAAATATATTCAGAAGCAGGTAGGGGTTACAGTTAATACAGATATTTAGAAGAAGTTAAGGGTTACAATAAGTAAATATATTCAGAAGCAGGTAGGGGTTACAGTAAATACAGATATTTAGAAGCAGGTAGGGGTTACAATAAGTAAAGATATTTAGAAGCAGGTAGGGGTTACAATAAGTAAAGATATTTAGAAGAAGGTAGGGGTTACAATACGTCTAACAAGTATTTAGGTGCAGGTTTGGCTTACATGTAGGTACGTGTCCGTGTTAGCTGGGAGTCTACCTCCCAGACCACTTGACAATCCTGTCTGCCCCATCTGATCCTCCCTGGTGTGGCTGTTCTGTTTAGGAAGCCAGTCAGCCTCTGAACCTGACCTCCAAGCCAAAGGGGATGGAGCTGGGAAAGACTCCCAGCCCACAGAGCTTTGAGATGGGATCACTGGCGCTGCAAGGAGCCTACAGATCCCGCGACATCCAGAGAGAGCTGTCGCACAGCCCCCCGCGCGCTACTTTGAGTGAGTCACTCTGACAGGCCTTGTTAAAGCCGTTGCTGGCCATCTCTACGCTGGGAGGTGAAGAACTGATTTTTCCTTTCCCCTTTTTTTTTTTTTTGGCTCCAGGTTTCCTAGGTGATGGTGATGTGGTCACTCAGGCCATCCACGATGCCCAGCAGCTGTTGAGGAGCCATGGGTCTGCAGGGCGAGAGAGGGAGAGAGAGAGAGACGGCACAAGCAAGATGGTAAGTGAACGCGCCAAACTGTTCACACACACACACACACACACACACACACACACACTTACTCTCTTACAGAGGTCTTGTCGAGAGTCAGTGTCAGGTGTAGAGTTGCAGGGAGCCGTGGTCTTACTAAGATACTAAAGTATGTCAGACACACAGTAACATTCTGTAGGATTTGCGTGACTTTTTACTGTTACAACTTTGCATTCAAAGTTTGTCTTTTATATATAGCAACAGGGGGGATATAAGCCATAATCAGATATCCCTTTCATGTGTCTAGAACTAAAAATAAAAGTTTGTAATGAAATGTATATATGTTATATATATTTTTTGGCTTCCCTTTTGGTCGCAGCTTTAATCATGGGAACAGCAGCTGTTGTAACCAAACAATGCTCTCCTGGTGGCTTTGAATAGACCCATGTAACACTGGCTACATACACTCGCACATTCTTGTTCCGCTGTTAATTTTCTTATTGGAACCCGGAAAAATTTGTAAACATAGTCACCTCTCCTCCAACATAATTACACTCCATCCAGCCTCAGCTGTTAGCATCTGTTAGCATTTACCTTCAGACACCATTAAAACCATCAGGTGACCTACTATCCTGGCGACTGGCACTATGTTGGTATTGTATAAATGTGTTGGTGCATGTACACAAAAGATTGTGTGATAGCATTGCAAATTGTTTCGGGTATCTCTCTTCCCTCTCTCCTTTTAGACTTCTGTTCTCCTGTCATTCTCTGCCTCCCCCCCCCTTCCTCTCCTCCCTCGGACAATAAACACCATTCTTCCTCTTCTGTGTCACTAGAATTTCCTTTCTTTGCATTTACAGCTCTGCATTTAAACATCAGCTGATACGGGCCAGCGCGTCTCGTCTTTACCTTAAATAGCGCTATAGCAACAAAGGCAGGCCGGCTTTTACTGCAGTCAAATGTAGCTAATCTCTTGTGGTAACAGATAAATCTACTTTTAGTAGGACAAGAGTAGGACTTTGTGAAGGACCGTATATACATTTTGTGTGTATATGTGTGTGTTATAATATTTCAAATATACATTAACTAACTAAAAAAATGTATTATTTCAAAACCCTGAAATCATCACACAGCCCCACAAAAGCATGCCGAGACCCCTTGGGCGTCCCGGACCCTACTTTGAGAACCACTCCAATGCATATCTAACTACTTTCATGGTGTCGACGTGTCTCCAGGAGTACAAAGACACCCAACGCAGCGCGTGTCTGTCCCACTCGGAGCGCGGCGAGAACGGGCCCACCCTGCGGTCCACGGAAGACCACCTCAGCAGTGACTCGGAAGGTGAACACCCCATTTTGGCCACAAAGGGTCATAATGAGCAAAAAAACAGTCCCCTTGTGTAGTTTCTCTCAATGGCATAGTGGAATATTTGTAGTTATTCTAGTATTTTTGGGCCAATGACAATTGAGCCATACAATAATGAAGGCTCTATTATTGGACACACAGCTAATGCATTTGAACACACCAATGTAGTCTTAATGGATCCTCTAGTCTAGTGTATTCAGCTGACCGTGGCTCCCCGTTCCCCCGCAGGGCCCCTGTCGGCCCCCGGCCCGGGGATGTACGCCGAGGCTCGGCCCCCTCCCTCCTCGGGGCACATCAAGCGGCCCATGAACGCCTTCATGGTGTGGGCCAAGGACGAGCGCAGGAGGATTCTCCAGGCTTTCCCCGACATGCACAACTCCTCCATTAGCAAGATCCTGGGTGAGTCCCCCCTCAACGCCACTCTATTCTGAGAGGGTCATCTGCTGCTGGCCTGCCTGGCACAGTGACCGGTGGGCGTGTGTGTGTGTGTGTGCGTGTGTGTGCGTGTGTGTGCGCGCACGGTCCACCACCTGCTTCCTCCAGCTGACACACACACACACACACACACACACACACACACACAGATTACATTACTTTGTGGAGAAGCTGGACTCGGTCACACATCCCCACCCTTTATAAAACACACACACACCTAAACTAGCACACACAATCTCCTCACTGTTTTATTATATTATATCATATTTTTGTTGTTATATTCTAAACTGAAATGTGACTACAGGCTAAGCTAGCCCTGGGCAGCACTATCAATTAACTTTTTGCTCCTATCTAGCCCTATTTAACCTTTGTCCTCCTGGTCTGCTCCTGTGTCTCCAGGTTCTCGGTGGAAAGGCATGTCCAACCAGGAGAAGCAGCCCTACTATGAGGAACAGGCCCGGCTGAGCAGGCAGCACCTGGAGCGCTACCCAGACTACAAATACAAGCCCCGGCCCAAACGCACCTGCATCGTGGAGGGCCGCAGGCTGCGCGTGGGCGAGTACAAAGCCATGATGAAGAGCCGCCGACAGGAGCAGAGAGCGACCTACACTCACAGGTAATGGGACGGCACAGCGCCCTCCAGAGGTTGAAACATATACCAAACGGGAACGATTTTGCTAAGATACTTTTGGTTAGCAAAAGATACATTTGGTTAGCAAAAATGCTCGCCAACCAGGCCTTCACACCGCATTCACACAGATGGACAGAAGAGATTCTGTTGTTTGCTTTTAGTGTTGTTTACGGTTTTTCATTTAGAATATAGTGTCCTTGAAAGGTGCTTTCAATAAATTGTGTTTCCCTCTCCCTGTCTTCCAGCCAATCAGAGTCTCAGCAGCTCCATTATGCCTCCGGCGAAGGCCAATACCCAGGTGCCACCGGGTCGGTTTCTGTGGCAACCATGCCTTTTCACCCCACGCTGCTGGAGCATTACCTGCCCCAGGTCCCGGCCTCCCGGCAAACGGAGGGGCAGGCCACGCCTGCTGCCCTCCCCCGAGAAAGGGAGCAAGAGAGGGAGAAACCGCTGTACAGTGAGGACGAGGAGAGTGATGGAGGGGAGAGGAGCGAGGGAGAGCTGGTGCTACTAACAGACTGAGGGAGGGCGTGAAAAGATAAGTAATTGATGGGGAAATATTTACTCCTGCTTGTCGGACCACCACCAGGAAGAGGAGGGGAAAACAGGGTAATAAGAAAGAGGGGTTGAACGGAGGTCTAGGTACACTGGATGGAAAGCCTGTCCTCCGGCTAGACCAGTGGTTCTTGAACTTTTTGGAAGTGGTTCATA
The DNA here is from genome assembly GCA_025447815.1 of Percopsis transmontana. Taxonomy (NCBI): domain Eukaryota; kingdom Metazoa; phylum Chordata; class Actinopteri; order Percopsiformes; family Percopsidae; genus Percopsis; species Percopsis transmontana. The sequence continues at coordinate 7,652 of JAOEHI010001644.1, forward strand.
GGTTGTTACCCCCCTACATGTATGCGCCTGCTGCATAAATGGTCACATAAGCAACACTGGCCAACATGACAACGACATTATACTATAAAACCATTGAAAATAATAATAATATGAATATTATTTTAAAATATGTCTATGTTGTGGACCTCCTGTAAAACAGCCCACGACCCACTAGAGGGTCCTGCCCCCCCCATTGAGAACCACTCAACTGTGCTAGACAAAATTAGTCATAAATCCTAAATAATAATCATAAATAAAAAAAGTCATAAATCCCCTGTAAATTATTTCAGTGCCCAATTCAGCCCTGCCAACATGCGCGCGCACGCACACACACACACAGACAAGCTCTTGTTATTAATTTTCCACCACAAACACCCTCAGCTGTTTCGTGTTGGAAACAATGTTGTGACATTTATTTCCTGAAAATGCTGTATTTCCAGAAAATGCTGTAAATGTATTCCGGTTTACCTCACAGTTCTCAGTAATTTCCTTGTTTACTTTATCAAACACTGTCGCATGTTGTCTGAGAATTGCAACATTTGCAAAGGCTACTGCCATTGGTTTTCAATAAGCAAGATTTTGAGGCAGAAGATTCTGATAGGACCTTGAAAAACACACCAGCCTTTATAAACCATGTGACCGTCGTTGATAATAGCTGAACTGTCCTTCAACATGCAACTTCCTAGAGCTGGGACCTACAAGATTTGCAACACAGACCTGTCTGTTATCAATGTGAGTGCTGCCTCCTGCTGTTCTTGTTTACAACTGCAGTACAGCGCTAAGAAGTGAAAAAGAGTTAAAATTAAATTCACCACAAAGACATCCCAGTTCTAAGATCACTTAAAACTAACCTAGCCCTTAGCTGATGTTTTGCACTAGTGCCTATATCACTGTCAAGTCCCCAATTCCACCTCGCTAGTATTAGACAAAGTGGCAGATGTACAAAACTTTTAAAACTTAATATTTTTAGAAACCCTAGCGCCTAAAATTGGGCTCATGAAAGTTGTTTTTGCACTTCATTAAAAATTACCCTTGTGGCATAAAATCACCAAGCAATTACAGCCCACCTTCAACAAATAGCACAGTCAGTCGCTGTACATTGTGTGTGTCTGTGTGTGTGTGTGTGTGTGTGTGTGTGTGTGTGTGTGTGTGTCTATCATTTCTTTGCATGATGGGTTGACTTCAGCCTTGAACTTTTTGTACCTCTGTGTGCTTCTTTGAGTGTTTATTGATTAAGGTCGTATCAAGCACCTTCTGTTTGTGTATCAGATTGTCTCCTCAATCCTCGGGTTGGGTAATTTCCTGTGAGCTCGCTCTGCATCTCCCAGAAGGGTTAAGCCCTGCTCTGTCTGAATAGGCTAAAGATTTCTCTTTGGCCAAAGGTTTGCCAGGGAGAGACAAAATCTCTCCGTTTTACAGCAGGTTTTAATCACAATGGAGAGAAAGTTTCATTATTAGGATGCACTTGCAAATGGCCCTTTTTAAAAGGGTCAGAAATGGTCAGAGGAGTGTTTTTGTAGTGTTGTAGTCATAGCAACATGGAAGATGTTAACATGACACTGCTGTTAATTCACCGTGTGCTAACCTGGGGTTGGTTTTCCACTGACTGCAAGTAAGAAATAACAACCATTATAAATTAATCTCATGCAGTATGTATCCCACTATATAAATTTTACTTAAGTATACACCTCTTTAAAGTGATGTTGAACTTTAATTAAATCTCTTAATTTTACCTTCCTTGCCTCAATGTACAGTAAATCCATACACTGGTGTCTCTACCAGTAGTATAAATTCTCAAGTTACATTGGTCTGTATAGGGAAGCTATAGAGGTGAGGGTTTCACAAATGTGCAACATAACTTTAAAGAGGCTTTACTTGTTTAACGCTGTGCAGAGTAAAAGATGCTGGATTTAGTGTACAGATTAATATCACAGGAAAATGTTTATTTTACTGGAGACATGCTGAAATGTCACTTATGTCACCCCTGCTGATGTAAATATAGATACTTTATTTTGTTTATGAGACCCTGTGTAATTTAAAGGTGTACATTTTTTTTTGAAGACAATAAATTGTTTGTGTACGATATATTTATAATTGTGTGCGTTTGCTTTTGTTCACTGATGAGTGGTATGAAATTTCACCGAAATACCGGTCCCAAGTCCAATCAAAAGTATTCTGAGGTTCTCATTTTCTTTCTATATAGAAAAGACCTACTTAAGCCCCCCCCCAGCCTGTACTATGTACTACACATGTTTGGCAGGATATCCCACAGCAGTGGATTTCCCCTTCCGTTCCTCCGTTCCGAGCCAAAGACCAAGGCCATCTGGCAGAGAGACAGGGAGGAGAGGAAACTAAAGTGTCAATTGCAGCTGATCCAACAGATTATATGCAATTCATTTTCCTCAGTTGATCTTTTTGTGCTGCGAATTGTAATGAAACACTACTGCACGCTTTTTTTGAGAGCTGTCATATTCTTCATTCTTATTATAATAAAAGGCCGCTAATTTCCCTTGGGCTTGAGATAAACAATCAAAAGTAAGTATTTTACAATATGCCTGCTTTTGTTATACAATTCAAGACACCCAAAAGACAAATCTAAAAGCACACATTTTATTTTAATTAATTTACAATTTTAATGGAAATATTTACTGACAAATGTTAAATAAATCCCATTTCCATTCTTACAGAGGAGTGAAGGACCACTGTACACTCTGTTTCACAGTATTTCTTACAACTATTTACACCCTCATTCTCTGCTGGCTTCTAATTAGGTCAACTCCCCCTAGAGGAGTGGATGACAACATGAACATAAAGTCATATCCGCACTCTGATTAAACAGGCTTTCAGAAATTTAAGTCAAAGCATGTACAAAAAAAAAAAATAAAGGATAGAAAGGAAATCAAACAAACAGTATTTTATGTGCAATGTGTTCTAATAGTACGTCAGTTAAAAATACATTTGCAAACATAGAAAGGAGAAAAAAAAGTTAATCTCAAACGAACTACAATGCAACCCATATAAAGCATTTTGGTATGACTGGAGACGTAAGGAGAAAGATAAAAGAAAAAAAAAAGAAAAAAAAAAAACACACCAAAAGAATCAATAAATACCCCATTTCAAAACTGCTTTTAAATACTCCCTGTTTTTTTTTTACCAAGATAAAGATGAAATCTTTCATGGCCAGCATAGAACAGGATATTCACAGGGCCAATCTGGAGTATTACTGATAATTGTCAAATAAAATAAACATAATAATGCAGTAGTGCACACTTAAGTTTGCTTTTTACATATTGGACCTTTAAAAAGGAAATGCTTTTCAGTGACTTCAATCTCTAGTCTGTGCAATCTTGTCTACAACTTCAAATGTAAGGGGAAATTGTTAAGCAGCTCTTAATTGTAGCTTTGGCTTGTGTCCTCCTGAATGGGTCTGACAGAATTGGCTGATGGGATGATTTTAAACTGTGGTAATTTCCCACACATTGTGCCAAAAAAGAATCCACCAAGTTTCTTTAACAGCTTTACAGAGTAATTAATTTATTCTCTAAACTGGCCTACTTCAGGAGTGGCTCTAATCCAAACAAATATAATTTAGTAGTGTGCGTTCAAGAAGCAAGCATACCATTCCGCCTTCCCCACTAGCTCTAAAGTATCATCAAAAGTAAATAATCTAGTAATGATTATTTTCGATTGGTTGTAGCAACTACAACCAATCGATATTCAAGCATCCAACAGTACCAGGACTACCAGCTGCCAGTACTGTGCTTTGTTGTGTGCGCACGTTGATAAGTGAATTGTCTGCATTCAGTTTGTCATCTTGCTAAGCCATTCTGTCTAACGACACTACCACACCTGCTAATCTGGGTCAAAATATACTTACCTATTCACATTCCCAGCAAAGCAGATAACTGACCATTGGGAAACGGCTATATTAGACCGTTGTGACCTGTGTGGGAAGGGCGCATATAATCAGGTTCACAAACAAACATCTGCAATAAATATATCCTCAATGCCGCCCATTTAACCTTACATGGATTTTAAATGTTACGGCTCATATTAAGCCACCTCCGATCATCACTTCAACTAACACTGATAAAATCAACACATACATGAATCAGGTTTACCCGATGTTAACTCTAACTTGCCTCTGGTCTGAATGATATATAATACGGATCAATTATTAAGCCTGCTAATATAAGATGAGACCAACAGTTGAGGACAGAGGGTCAGAGTTCTCCACTGTGAAATGCACCATAGCATTTTCATGGGGCGTGAACAGTGGCCAGTCCTGTGCAAAGTTAAATTATTAGTTCATCATTTTAATTCAGGTAGTATCAGTCATTAGGATTAAGTAGGCAAGAAGAATGTGAATTTTGTTGTAGTAAAAGGGTTTTTCAAATGTCTGCCGTCTGAATTGTTTAAGACACTGTATCAGTGCAATGCAAGGTCGTCTCCACCTCCGCCTTTCCACTGTGTTGTTACAAACAACTGAGAGACAATCTCACAACAAACCGTCAACACAAAACACATTTCAGACAGATAGAATTGGAACCAAAATAGAATTCATACCAGGTCTGTTTGTGAGACAAAATTTTCATGGTCCCATTGTTTGGGTTTTTGGTCTCAGATTGAAAATAGTCTCAACAAATGAACAGATGATGTGAAATGAAAATGTGATGTAAAAATAGGCCGGAGAGAGAGAGAGAGAGAGAGAGAGAGAGAGAGAGAGAGAGAGAGAGAGAGAGAGAGAGAGAGAGAGAGAGAG
>JAOEHI010001646.1:0-31782 GCA_025447815.1 Percopsis transmontana
CCCCCCCGCCCCCCCCCCCCCCCCCCCCCCCCCCCCCGCCCCCCCCCCCCCCCCCCCCCCCCCCCCCCCCCCCCCCCAGAGAACAGCGTGGGCCACTGAGAGCTATGGAGGGGTGGAGAGAGGAACGCGGGAATGTGTTCTCCAGAACATCAATGTTTTTGTAACGCTTATTTCAACCACAAGGGTAATTCCAGACACAAATCTAGGAATGTACCTTTGTTAACCTGATGTTTTGTCTCCGAGAGCACGTGGTTTCCTTCAGTTTGGCTCGTATTAATTTACTGTACGTTGCCCACAAAACCTACACTGAGGTTTACTTCATTTTAACGTAAATGTGCGTGAGAGGACAAAACAAGCGGAGCAACACTAAACTTAGCAACTAGGTCAGAGGGGCATTACCACAGCCACCGCGTCGCTGGCCAGGAGAGAGGGCATGTCTAGCACCACATAATACGCCACGTTGGTCAGCAGGTAGATGATGGTTACTATGGGCATGGAGATGGCAATGGCCAGTGGAAGGTTCCTATATGGGAAAAGAATCAACAATTATACACTGTAAAAAATATTTGAGTTCACGTTAACATGGATAAGTTAACTGGGGAAAAAGAAATTAGATTGCATAGTTGCCTGGAGTTTAAGGAGTGTGACATTTTATTTCAATACTGTATGTATATATACACACACTCTATATACTGTATATATCATATCTCACCATATTTGGGAAAATGGAAAAACACAATAACTAATATTTTGATTTATATATTTTATACTAAAAGTGTGGGCTAAGAGCTATATGCTAAATGCAAGGAGGGAGAAGTATAGATTTCCAGCTGTGGCGTGTCGCTTTGGCTTATGACTGATAAAAGATGACATATTGTTGTGATAATGTCTATGGGGCCACAGGTGTGTTTTTTTTTTATTAATTCGTGGTGTGTACCTTTCAGGATTCTGAATTTCCTCCGTGACAAAGTTAAGCGTATCCCAGCCAGAGTAAGAGAACAGAGCCGAGTATAGTGCCAACGACATTGCGCCGGGATCTGTGGTAGAGCCCTCAAATGGGCTGTCAAAGTTCCTGGTCTCCCCTGGCCGGAGACGGAAGAAATGCGAAGATATATAGGAAAATAGAAGCACACAGCATTGAGTATTTACTGGCCAGCAGGAGGGCAGAGCGGAGGAAACTGTTCTGCTCTAATTCTGCTGAGGTATTGTGCATGTAAACACTAAGGAAATACCCTACCCGAAACTGGAAGTTTTAAAATACTTCAAATGGATCTTCAAAGCTACAATCTTGACCTTTCCGGCACATTATAGTGTGAAAACATTGAAGTTAACGGCATATAACACAAAAACACAGACAAATGAGGGCACTCATCATTTTTCTGTAAATGTCATACCTAGACACCAGATAAACAAAATAATGCAGATAGAAAGGCTTTTTATGTATGGACAGTAGGCTGAATCATTATTGACTGATAAATAGCAGAACAGCTGTCATTTATATGAAAAAGTCAACATTGCAGCTTTAATTACGTCTCCTACATTATTAGCTCCTCTTTGTGACTTACCGGTAGATATCTTCAGGATTCCTATGATGATGATGAGGAAGAGAGCCATTAGCTTGGCGTAAGTGAAGACGTCCTGGACGAGCGTCCCCCACTTCACATAGGCACAGTTGATGAAGATGAGCAGGCCTGGACAAAGGAGAGGGGGAAGAAGATGATGGTTTCCCACAGGCATTGTTACGCGGGGTTGAAACCAGGATTACAAAAACTGTTATTTTGGTTTGAATCTCCTCTCGCCACTCATCTCTACCCCTACACATACTGCAAGCCTAGATTTGCACCTTTCTCCACCCCTCCCCCTACAGCCACCCACTGTTTTCGGTTGTGTTTCAAAATAAATAAGTCAGCTGGGGTTCTGGGGGTGCTATAATGCAATTGAGGAGTGTACCTTTAATAAACAAACAGGCTACTAAATGAGTTTCCCTTCTTTACAGCAAATATCTTACGCTAAGCTAAAACCATGTAAGTAGGTGGCCTTACTCAAAGGTATCAAAAAAAACTTGACCCAATTGTTTTGCTTTGTTTGTTTGTTTGTGTGTGCGCTTTACGTCAAACCGTTCTTAGACTCATTATTGTACTTGACTGTCAACTGGCTTAGATCTGTGAGCATTTGGACGCACAAACCAGAAACCAAAGCCCAGTTCTTGGCAGGCTTGCTGACTCATGGCAAAACCGGTCTTCCACTTAATGCCACTTCTTGTAACTTATTACAAAGTTTCAAATATGGCGGATTCAATAATGCTGTCAAAGTTACTTGTGCCTTTCAGTGTGTTGTTTACACCAGGCGGTGGACCTAAACGTGCATTTCCCTAATGTATACAGTATATGTGAAAGTTACGCACTGAGAAAATAGGCAGAAATATAAATTTCTCTGTGCTTCTTACTTCCACGACGGCAGCCAGTGTAAATAAGGTCTGTTTGGCTGTTCGCCATTTAGGGTAAACCCAGTGTAAGCAGTATACCCCTGAATGCAGTGGTTGCCAATGCTAACATATCGGTAAACATGGTGACCTCAATTGCAAGGGGACTCATGTTACATAGAATAAAATAACTCATTCTGCACCTATGAAACGACTCACATCTCTGTACATGGTTTAAAACATAAAAAATATGTATATTCTGTATATTAATTTGTATGCATGTCGTTTTTATTGTCTAAAAACGGCGCTGAGTGGACCTTTAATAGTTATATTCATTATAAGTATAATATTAGAGTTTAAATTAGTGGGCACTTTTTAGAGTTAGCCTTGCAGCGCTAAGTTATGGCACCAAAGGAGGGTTCCTTACAAAGGCACGCAGCTGCGATAAGGCGAATGCCGTCATAAGGCGCCAGGCATGTGGGGTAGAAAGCATCCACCAAGTAGTTGGCGAAGGTCAGCGAGATCACCGCCTGACTGGCCGGCTCGATCAGCAGGATGGACGTCCACAAGCGGATGAAGGCCAGGAAGCCGCCAAACGACTCCAGGATGTAGGCGTAGCTGGCACCAGACTTGGTGATGGTGGTGCCCAGCTCGGCGTAGCACAGGGCGCCGAATACGGAAAAGATACCGCCTAGGGCCCAGATAACCAGCGATAGCCCGTAGGAGGCGCTGTACATCAGAACCCCCTTGGGCGATATGAAGATTCCCGATCCGATCATGTTGCCCACGATGAGACAGATCCCGTTGAGGAGGGAGATTTCCCTTTTCATCTGCATCTTTTCTTCTTTCCTGTTGTTTTGTACCTTCTTCAGGTCTTCTTCGGATGACGCCTGCGAACTGGGGCATATCGTCTGAGACACGGCACCAAGCTTGTGCCGAACTGCTGCCATCCTGTCAGAGCTGAGATTACAAATGGGTCAAATGAGTAAAGCTGATACATGTTCAATGTTTAAATTTAATAATGTATTCTTGTTTTCAGGGGGGGGGGGTTTGAGGGGGGGGGGGGTCTTTCTTTAGGTCATACTGGCCTAGAATATAACAGGAGGTGTAAACGATTTTACCATAAACATTTGTAATATTGCATTTGGCATTTTTATTCAGTACGCTAAGCAAACGATTTAGACAACACAATTTCATCTTACACATTGTATGTATAATCTTTGTATATTTTTTCGGCAATATGCTTGTTTACCACACCACTTCACAAGATGTCTTCATACACATTCTTGTTGTAGGCTATACTCATGAGAGACATGAGGTCACGGTAAAACAAAACAAAACATTTACGAGGCTAGTGTATTAAAGTATGAGAACTTACCTTCTATTCAGAAGTGAGCAGCAGAATTCTCTCCAGTGAGTCGGCGAGCTTACTCCCAGTAGATGGCAACAGGACAGTGTTGCAATCCCTGTAGTCCACTTGGACAACGGCTGTTTTTCCCAGTACAGAGACACCACACTCTCGTGCCAACCCCCAACACCCCCCCTACTATTTTGAGAGAAAGCAGGCCTCTACCCGTATGAGTTAGAGTCCTTATAGCTAAGGAAAGGCCAGCTGTATCTGCAAGAACATACAGTGTGTATACGATACAGTATAATACATATCAGGATAGGCACCTGACTTGAAGTACTTTCTCAGGAGCATCGCCACAGTAAGCACACACACACACACACAGGTCTTCTTGTCACTGGAATTAAACCTGTGACAATTGTGCACAGTGGTAAAAGACAAATCTCTCTGGTGTAAAAATAGGTCTTCTTGTTGGCCGTGCCCAGAGGGAAATGGCATGCCATTACACACAAGCTCATTTCTACTTGGAGTAGCAAAGCCTCTAAAGGCACAAGGTTCTTACTAGCTCCACAATGCAATAGAAGATTACACACTTCCTTTTAAATCGTTTTGCACTTCTTAGAGATGATTTTTTTTGGCGGCCATCTTGGAGAAGACTGCAGTAAAGAACTAGCATGATTCGCATAACTTTTTGCGCACGTACCGATTTTAGATTTAGTAATTACAGTCCTTGCGTTTGGGACAGCACTGCAAATGTTGATACTTTTGTGGTATGATGGGTCTGGTCTGACAAGCGGTGCATGTATGTCTTGAAAAATGTATAAAAAATTAGGCAGAAATTTAAAAAAGGAGTACCCGCTTTATTTACCCACTAAATGTAGTCCTAGTACTTGTTGAAGCAACATTCTTACAACTAGTCTTACTGCGTATATATATATATCATGTCTTATTTAAATCAGCATACAATGGGTACTGAAGTTGGCTGTAGTTTCGCAAAATGTGTATCAAAACAATGTACAACAATGGATAAGTTAACTGTCATCGAAAATGTTCTATAAAAACATGGCAACTATCATCTACAGTAAAAAATGTTACCACGACACATTTAAGGCGGAACAAACAAAGCCAAATTCTTCCACCACAATATACCGAAATCAAAAGCAAAATATGAGGCACAGACAAGGTTAGAGGATTTTGGAAGCATGTCTACCTTGTTGGATAGTTTTCACTTCTAAAAAGTGCACTATTTTCTATAAAGATCATCTTCATTTACTATTTCATTTACTGTTCTCTAGTTTCATATACTTATTCTGGCTGGGATTACCCTTGCGGGTAGCCATTTTGGTTTTAAACTCAGACAGTGCATGTTCCTGTCGGGAGGCTTGTACTACTCTCTACTCCTCCACAGCACTCCATAGGTTTTAAATAAGCCCCCCCCCCCCCCCAAGACTGAGCTTCAAACATGAAGGCCAGAGTTACAGGATTTGTGGTTAATTTATAGGCCTTTGTGGTGACTAATTGCTACCGCTACAGTATTCAGCACCTAGTTTGAGGAAGTGAAGTTGGTGGGGTATGGATACCTCTAAAGAAGAAAGAAAGAGGAAAATGTAACAGGTACAAGTGCAATATGAAACATTTTGTTCTGAAAGCACGTCGACTTTGATTCAACACAGAGGGATAAAGGTCTGTGGTTTGAAGACAGTTAGAGCTTTGACACACATACAGTGTGTATCGTCATCTACTCACTTGAATCAGTACAGTATCATCACAACAGCCTTTAAGTTATACAGAAAACAACAAGGCAAGTTCTATTTAGCCATTTCATGCATCGCAGCTAAATTACATCCCTACTGAATTGCTAGGTATGGCTAGAGAACTTAAAACTTACTTAACAGTTAAAGTCTATTGAAGACCCCCCCCCCCCAACACACACACTTATTTTATAAATAAGGCACAAAAAAAATATTACACTGACGTACATAATTGCTGCTTTCTTCCTTCGAGTATCCAGTATGAATAAAAACACTAAGTACGTAACAGTATAACAGATGTAACAGAGTCCATCGAGAAGGAACAAGACCCAAGTTCTGAACGATCACTAGCTAGCTAGATACCAAACCAAAACTAAATCGCATATTCACTCATCTGAATATTTGACCTAGCAGGTGGACAGCTCTTTGAAAATGACTAGCTTTGAAAAGTAATACTGTGTATAATGTACTTTCAGTAAAACCCCTGAATGCATCGCTTCCTTAACTAAAATATACAGCAAGTCCACCCGATAATTAGGTTTTGTCTCAACTCGCTCCTAATACCAAACCGACAAGATTAATCAATCATTACATTACAAAAAGATACTACAACCAGCATGATAAAAGGTATGTTTAAGAAAAAAAACAAAAAACAAAAACAAAACAATGAAGGTTGGGGGAAAAAAAAAAAAAAGCACGACAACTAAAAAACCAAAGTTAAATTTGGTTCAATAAATACAGCGACTAAACAACATATTTCATGCTGCACGTCGTCGTCGCATGTGGACATGCGAGGCAACAAAGCTACACAGTCGAGGGGTTTCCTAAAAGTTCACCATCACATGAAGCATTTTCACTTTGGCACCTTTTGCTTTGCGTCGTTTTGTTTCGTTTTTTTCCGGGGGGCGGTGAGCCACCAGTCAGTGCTCCTTGCATACCGTCTTGTTCACAATGGCGGGCTTAGGCAGGGCGGGGCGGGGCATCGTGACCCAAGAGCAAGTTCACACCAAAGACCCGGCCCCTCCTTATTGCTGAGCGGCCGGTCTGCTGCTATATGTTCCTGGACATGTGGCTGGACATGGACAGGGGCGGGGCGCTGGGGCTGTGCCCGGCCAACGGGGAGCCCAGGTCGGCCGGGTAGGGCTGCAGGCCCAGCTGCTTGTTGTCGCGCAGCTTGCACACGATGACGCGGCAGAACTCCTCGCTCTGGCGGTGGCAGGTGTCCAGCAGCTGGCGGACCTTGGCGGTGCGCGTGGGCCGGTTGGCCACCAGCTCGTAGTCCTCGCGCATGAGCAGCGCCCGCGCCAGCAGCGCGTCCAGGCTCTGGTTGAGGCAGGCCTCCGTCATCTGCAGGATGATCTCCTCGCGCCGCACCGCCAGCCACGCGGCCACGGGGCCCTGCGAGGGCGGGGAGGGGGCCGGCGAGGGGGCCGGCGGAGGGGACAGGTCTACGGCGAGGGAGCAAGACGGGGCTTATGAGCAAATAGACACATCTACAGGGCCGTGATCATTTAGGGTTGGTTAAAAAAAAAAATCTTATATATCTTATATATTTTTTTCATATAAATACAGTAGTAAGATGTTAACTTTTGTGCGTATTGTCTTGTTCATAGCAATACTGAACCTTTGGTAAACCCTTGCCTCAACACTGAGTCATCCCACGGACGCTCGCCGTGAACGAGCTCCTCCTTCGTGTACGACTCTTAACTCGCACGGCGGTATTCCTCCACCCATCCACTTCCATGCGCATAGTTTGCAGAATGGACGTAGTGTAGAGTGTGTTCTCAACAAAATGAGAACACACTCTAACGGTAGAGATGTAGACCAGCTTGGTAGACACATTAGAAGTATATTTATGAGAAACAATAGAAATCTTTTCATGGCAGTGGGAGGACTTAATGTTGAGGGTTGAACAAAAGTGCATCACTTTGAGCTCCAGGGAGGCAAACATCATAACACGAGACCCCTTGGATTTGTCAATTCTACAAATATTTTATGTCATGTAAAGGCTACAAAACGTTTTCTTTCAGCGAATCTGTTAATTACACCAACATTGTGCTTGTGAAACCGCTTGTAGTTATAGTTATAAGGGGGCAGGATAGTCTAGTGGTCTGGGTGTTGGACTCCCAGCCAGAAGGTCGTGGGTTCAAGCCCCAGAGTTGGCCTACCTGTAAGCATCCTTGAGCAAGATGCCTACCTGCTCCATGTAAACACCTACCTGCTCCATGTAATAGCACCATGTAATTGTAAGTCGCTTTGGATAAAAGCGTCTGCTAAATGACAAATTGTAGTTCCAAAGCACAGAAATAGCCAATACGCCCACATGCGGGCCATTTTGCAATGCGGTGTGCGACACTATGTGTTCTGTATCAAGAGTGTTTTAGCTTCCAGTACCTTGTTGCTGAATCCGGACTGTTATATTGTCCAGTTGGGACTCAACTTCGGTGTCGGGCAGGCCTTTGAACGGTATGTTTAAATTATTCATGGGTCTGGCGCTCGGAGGGTATTCGTTTAGATTGTTGACCGGGCTTTGGTCCCTCAGGGGCTCCGGGGATTCCAGTGTTTGGGACATGAACGACACGTCTGGATTAAAGAGAAGGAGCGGTGGAATATTATGGCACGAACACCTCCCCACGCCACAGAGTACTGCATACGTTAACAAATACGTGTATATTCCAAGTGTTTATTAAAAAGACACCATTAAAATTTTGTGCTGTTACACGTTAAAAGGCATACATTGTAAAATCTATTATTAATTTTTTTAACCTCTTTTTGGCCATATTTCAATATGCATAATAATACACCGAGCAGAATTAGCCTTACGCCTCTCAAACCCCTGTTTGAATGCACTGATGATCAGGCACATTATATTACATGACTAGGACCACCCCCACTGATTGACAGTCATACATGTCACAATAAAAGGGGGGGGCACATAATGGGGGACTGTAATGGTTCACCTTTAGAGGGCGGGAGGACGCAGCTGGTGAGGAAGCCTGGCTGGGACACATCGGCCTCCTGGGAGGAGCAGGACCCCGAGCCCGAGGTTGAGCTCTCCTGTGGCGAGGGGGGGGCCAGAGAGACAACATTTTGGTCAAAACGGGGGCCGCACCGGCTTGTATATTGGGAAACAAGAGGTGGTGTTTAAAAGGGAGGACTGACTGGCCAGGGACTGGGGCTGTCCTTCAGAACGTCCAGAGACCTCTCCTCTCGCCTCTTCTCGCACACTGGCTGGGCAGAGCAGCACGCGGTTCTCCTCAACAACTAAGGAAGGTGGAGCGTGAAGGAGAGGAGAGCTATAAGCAGAGTGTACCATACTGGTCTGTGCTCACCAGCCCCTGCAGAGGCAGTGCGAGCTTCTACCTTCAGGCAGAAGATGGAGAGTTCCAACTCGTAGGACTAAAACATTCAAAGACTCTTTTGTTTGCACTTTTTGCACTTTAGGCGAGTGATTGATTCGGAAACAAACAGTGTATGTACAGCAAGTGGGCCAGTGTCGCACTTATACTATATAGATCTTCCCATCCTCTCTGGTGGACCAACTACTGCTTTATAACACTGATGTCATTTTTCTGAAAATTATGAGTTTCAAACCGCAGCAGAAATAAAAGACCAGGATATTATAACTGCAAATGGAAAGGCCATCTTGAATAAATCATTGTATTATATCAATCATTGATAATTAGAAGTTATTCACCGTAATAAGTCATAGATTATTACACTTCAGGTAAGAAAGCAAATATGGATAAGCTATCTGGTCCTGGGTTCACCAAGGGAAAGCGAAGTGCACCCAGTTACGGAGACTGACCTTTGACCTCTTGACCTCCAGGACAGCCTCCAGGTAGTCAATCTCATCAAACCTCCTCAGCATGGGCTCCAGCTCAATAAGACAGTCTAAAGAGACGGAAAACATCATTGTTATACGGTTAGTGGGGTGGAAAAACTGGCTAAAAACATTCCTATTCACCAATAGTATACTGTATTATCACATTTACAGTTCTATCTCACAAAAAAGAAGAAGTGATTCAGTAAGCGCTTTTTGACTGCAGGAACTTAGGGCAGTTCCCAGGTGGCACAAACGTGTCCCGCTCAGCCTCTCTGTTTCCATTGTGGTGCTGGAACTAGGGAATTACAACGTTGTCTTGGCTCTTCAGTCGCGGCGAAAATTCAGAGCAAGCCAAAATACTTTTATACATTTCTCCAGCGGCAGCACCAACATTAGAATGATAAACCAGAGACTTGCCAGATAACGTTAGGATTACCTCGAGTCGACAGTTGAACGTTGCTCTAAAGTTGCTAAAAAATTACATGGCTTCATGGCAGCTGTAATTACTTGATAAATGAATATAATGACGCTTGCCGTTGTCTTCTACTCCCGTCGCGTTTAACCATTAAGCGCCGAGCCCCGTCCAGCAGTTTTTCAGGGCCTCTCAGAAGGAACCTACCCGGAGTAGGTCTTTCTTTCGGCCCTGAAAACGAGCCCCGAAAGAGTTCCTACAGTGGTAAAGTGCCTAGTCATTATAGTACAAAGACATGCTACTGCGTGATGTGGTCATGAGGTCAATTTTGCAACTCCTATACAAATTTCTGAGGTTAGCAGAGGTTAGAGAGATGAACCCTGGTCATGGATTGCTCATGGGTGGAACAGTTCTGACAAAACTGAATTTAGAGAGAGATTTGAACATTAATCATGGCTTGCTCATGGGTAGAACGGCCCCATCGTGACAAAACAGGATGGAGCAGGATAGTCTAGTGGTCTAGATGTTGGACTCCCAGCCACAAGGTCGTGGGTTCAAGTCCTGTCCTACATGTAAGCATCCTTGAGCAAGATGCCTAATAGGGCTGTGCTAATAAATAAAAAAAATCAATAGAGCAATATCTCGCGATATATTACATCGATTTCCAGCTCAAAAATCAATTCTATAAAAAGAATAAAATATATATATATATTTTTTTTACTGTTCACGTTTTAAACGGTGTGTCAACTACAACCTCCGTTCCTATAGATTTTGCAGTACGGCTAGTTGGTAGAATTGATGGCTGCCCATTTCTGGTAGAGTGAAATTTGGATGCAACATGACGGACGCAGCTGACAAAATTACAGCGGCTCCTTAAAAATATAAAGCCGATGTGTGGTATTTCAGCTCTGTTTTTAAATTTTCAGTGAACTATGTGGAATATCGCAATATGTATTGTATCGCAATGTATCGTGATATAATCGTATCGTGAGCCATGTATCGTGATGTTTATCGTAAAGTCCTTGCAAATACCCACCCCTAAAGCATAACCCCCATCTGTTCCATGTAATAGCACCATGTAATTGTAAGTCGCTTTGGATAAAAGCGTCTGCTAAATGACGTAACTGTAATTGTAAAACAGAATGTACCAAGACAACATCTTTAAACAAAAACAATGACACTGAAGCAGAACAAACCATCCTTTTTGGCACCGTTTGCCACCATTGGGCTCCCAAGCAGGTTTCAGGTTGAAGCTGGGCGGAGCCATGCTGGGTGCTTTTTGCTCCCTTTTTTTTTTTTTTTTTTTTACACCGTTTAAATGTTTTGCTCTCTATGTTTTTCAGTTTTCCAAAAAGTACCAAAAGGGCAGCTTTATAAATGTCAATGTCAGTCGTCAAGCAGTGTCCCTTACTGAGGAAGGACGGCCTCTCGTCGGGGTTAGCGGTCCATCCGCAGGTCATCAGGTTCACAAGGGTTTCTCTGCTGGGAATGCCAGCGGGCAGGCTGTCGAGACTCGTGTCGGGACGCATCCCGCGCAGCACACTGAACATGATCTGCATGGGATTGGTAGCTTCTGTACACGCACACACACACAGATGGATAATGACTAATTCAGCATTAGGGTAGTACAAGGGAAGTCACTATCATTTTGGATATAGTCTATATTATGTTGTGGGAATGTTGCTAGGGAACTACTAGAACTACTACTACTAGAATTAGTACTACTAGAACTACTACTACTACTACAAAAATATGAGTTACCTTCAAAAGGAATCCGCCTAGAGAGCACCTCCCACATAATGATGGCGTAGCTGCAAGGTGAAAAACAGGTTGAGGGAATGAGCGTTACAAATTCTCAACATAATTTTTTCTTAGTCTTGAATGTCAACCTCAATTCACTTCAGTCACTTAACCCTCTTGCCAAGATAAATGACCTGTCTCTCAATTTCTTGGAGAAATTCAAAAACAGTGAGTGCACAGAACTTGTCACCACTCCCTCCCTCTGAGAGGAAACCTGTCTTATAGCTGGCAGGGCCTGATGTGAAACGCAGATTGGAGTGCTGCCAGTTCCTTCTTGGTAAAAGTCTAACCCTCGCCGCCCCAGCGGGTCACCTTTACCCATGTCAAATAACATTTGATATATACAGTATATGACTGAGCTCGGTTTCTAGAACTTACTGTAGCATTTTGACTAAAGAGAAAAAATGTCTAAACATCAACTCGGTCAAGGTGCCATGAGCAATATAAAGAATTTGCCGCTTCACCTGTACATATCATGTTTGACGTCGGCACGCCTGGTCTTGGAAGGCTCGTACTCCTCGGGGGGCATGTAGATCACAGTTCCTCCCATCTCGGGGGGCTTAGACCCTGAACCTTTACTGATGGACAGCTGCCGCCACTTTGAAAGGCCAAAGTCTGCAATCTAGATAGGTAGAGAATGTGCAAAATAACTCACACAAAATAATTGGTAGCGTTATAAAATTAAAATGACTTAAAATGAGTAAATGGTTTCCAATTTACAATTCCCAAAAACATACAAGTCACACTTAATACACAACTAAACTTGTATTCAACCCCTAACTCAAGCTAACGCTCTGTAAAAAAAATACTCATGGACCAGAACCAGATTTGCATTTTCATCTGCCATTGACTACCATTGTCTCTTTAAAAAAATAAAATAATAATAATACCCCTCTACTGGTAGTAGGCCTACGTATTCTCAATTTACTGCAGTTTTACACTTGTATATTAAAACATAACATTAAATTCTACAACAACAAACTGGAGTAACTTGAAAAGAAATACTAAATAAAATAAAATAAAAAAGTATATTTACTATTTAGTATCTGTCCCCAAACTAACCTTAACATGAAATTCCCCATCCAACAGAATGTTTTGTGTCTTCAGGTCATGATGTAAAAGTGGCGGATTCATGTTGTGAAGGAAGTTGACCCCCAGGGCAATCTCATATAAACTCCTCAGACGCAAAGGCCAAGCAAGCATGGGATACAGTTCCTTCTGTTGAGGAACAAACAGTGTATAAAAGACAGTATGAAAAGCAAGGTAGACAAGAGTAACCTACTAAAAACTCTGGGTTCAAGCCCCAGGGTTGGCCTACCTGTAAGCATCCTTGAGCAAGGTGCCTAACCCCTATCTGCTCCATGTAATAGCACCATGTAATTGTAAGTCGCTTTGGATAAAAGCGTCTGCTAAATGACCTAACTGTAATTGTAAAAACTGAAAGTAAAAGAGAGAAAATGAATGAAAAAAAATATTGTAGCAACTGGGAATTTCCCACTTAGCTTTATGTTCCCCCTGTGTGCCTCCAGCTCACATCAGATGGTGACAATGACATGGGGAGATAGTATCGACGTTTCAATCAGCCCAACACTATTATTTCAGCCGAGGCTTTGCACAACCGAAGCGTGTAACATGGGCAAAACAAGAACTGATTACTGCTGTTGACAAGTAGTCAAACACACGTAGTTCTTGTTCTCCTTTTAGAGTGAGTCAGAGACAACTAGCCTTAGATTATAATAAACCATGGGGGGCTTTTTTATGTGTTACCGCAATTCAAAATGGCTCACTAACTCAAGTCACGATTTGTTATGAAATCTGCCACATACACCCCGAGTACAAAAATATATTCAAAACATTAACCATAGCATAATGTCTAGTGTTATTTCAAGAATGCATAGCTACCTCATGGAGCAAAATGTCCAGGGAGCCATTGCTCATAAACTCTGTGACTATGCAGAAGAACTCGGGCTCATTGCAGACCCCAAAGATCTGGATGATGTAGTTGAACCTGGCTTTGTGGAGCACCTCCGCCTCCTTCAGCAGGCAACTCCGCTCCCTGTAACACATGGGAAACGCGGTCTTGAGTCAGTCATTCCGAAGAGGTTATAAGGTCTCAGTTGTATCCTCATTGGGGATTCACGCAAAAGTGCCAGGATATGACACCAAGAGATATACTGTAGGCATAGCAGCCTATCCGTGAAATGAGGTAGACCCCCTCTATTCAAAAATATTATATTTATACTATACGTCAACAATACCAGACAATGCTCAATCAGGGCTTATTATGATTGTCAAAATAGGGTCCGGCGCGCCAGAAAATTCTTCTTACCTTTCGCCAACAGGAGAATCGAGCTTTAAGCATTTGATGGCCACAGTTGTCCGCCAGTCCGAGTGCTGAGCCTTAAACACAGTCCCGAAACCTCCTTTGCTCAGGTAGTGCAGGTCTGTCAATTTTTGGTAGGGAATAACTGGCAAGGTGCTAGTCAGACTGCCGATGTTTAAACAGCCTGCGGCCGTAGGCGGCTCCATACCAGTTGTGAACCCTGACAGGACCCTCCGGAAGGGATTTTACACCTATTTAGTTAAAAAGGTTCCAAGGTGGGAAAAGTCCAATTCACAACGCTTTAATATTCCATTCAGACGTCTCTTATATTGCTAATAACCTAGCTAACTTTGCCTTGTGCGGTGTGGTTATAAGATTAACCGCGATAGTATGTTCGCCTCGCAGATAAGCTTGTATGTTGTCACAAGCTAGGGTCCACAGTGAAGTAGCAATAACGTTACTACTTTCACTTGAGAACAGCGTCAAAAACCCCCAGCTGCGACAGTGTTGTTATTTAAGGCAGTCGGAGGTTGGTTCTGCCATATGCCTGATGTCGACAGACTTCCGGGTTATACCTTGTTCTGTACGTTTAAATATTATTAATTTAATATTGCGTATATTTTTCTCGAATTTCCCGAAATTGTATTTTGTTATGTAAAAATATGATGATACTCACATCTGTGCTAAACGTTTGAAGTTCGTCTATTTACATAATTTACGGTAGAATGCACATCATGTGCAACAACGAGTTTCCAACTCTAAATAAAATTTGTATTTTCTTGCCTTATTGTTTTCATGCATATTTGAAGGTTTTATTAGGAGCTATTTTTAACCTTTTTGGATAAGCTTATGTTGGCTTGTAGACACGCCCCTTTCTCCAATGATGTAATTCCCCTTCTTTAAACCCCGTCCCCAAAAAGGGAAAATACAGTGTGAGGGAATTTCCCAAACTTGCTTATCTCATAGGCTACTGTAGATCTGAATGGTGCTATTGATGATTAGGTAATGTGGGAATAAAAACTGACTAAACTCACATGACATGGCTCTCTATTTTACACACACACACTTACTTTTAATGTTTGTTGCCTATTGGAATAGGGCTGCATCTAATCTGAAATGTAAACCACAGTCAAATATAACTTAAATATATACCGTCCTTTAACAAATGTATATTCGATTAGCCATCAGTTTCCCTGCTTTTTTTTGACACTGGGAAAACATTTTTTCATTGAAAGCACATGATCCTGTTTACGTTGTACGTGCCCTTGTAACCCGATTCCCGAACGAGGAAAAGGTGTTAACAAATCTTTCAGCAGTGCTACCGGGTGCCTACGTGGATTTTGGATAATCTCTCTTTCATTGATCGATTGAACCGAGATTTAAAAAAAACACGAAACTGAACAACAATAGGCATAGACACAATTAAACAGGATTACGGTGTTACCACTGTAACTTCAACCCAAATCAAAACTGAAGAAGAACAACTCAAGTTTGCTATTGCATGGATAGCGGTCGCTAGGCACAACTTTTCCCAGACGTTTCTGTTTATTGACGGACTTTACTGTTTATCCGCTGGAAGTTACACCAAAGCCAGCTACGGCAAACACAAATGACTACCTCCTTTGTGCCAATCCCCTTTACAGTTGATGTGACCAGAGGGCGCCGGTCACGCCACCCCAGGGTGAGAGAAGTCGGGTCTTTGGGAGACCCAGTGGTGGGCCCAGCTGAGTGCCAAAGCGGAGGAGAATCATCGCATCTGAAAGAAGGGAGCCCCACCGACAGTTGGGTGGAAAGACCAGTTACCCCTACACTGCTTGGATATGAGATCATGGAGGAAAGGTCAAAGTTCACGGTGAGGATTAATGGACAGCACCTTCCTACAGGAAATTGATGACGAGTAATAGGCCCCTAATAATAATAACAATATATTTATTTATTAAATAACTTATTAATGACTAAATAAATAATTGCTTTATAAACCATATTCCATATCACAGTATTGGGTGGATGTGTGCTACTTCTGGAGACAGACAGTTGCTATGGTTCTGATGTGTCACACTTAACATCATATGTTTTCCTTTTATAGACTGTACTTGCGTATCACGTGGAGTTAAATAGGTATGCTGCACAAATGCATTGTGGCTCAAAGCGTCAGTCGTAGTGTATTTGTTTGTGTCTGCGCTGTAGGTCTACAAAATATTGGTGACAGGAAATCAAGGAGGCAGCTGGGTAATCTTCAGGCGGTACGCTGACTTCTCCAGGCTCAATGACAAGGTAAAGCCACAAACGCATTGTTATTGGAATGGACATGCAGTAGGCTGGGTGTACTACGTACATTTATACTCCCAAGACCTAGCCTAAGTAATGTGGCTTATATCAGGAAAGGGTGAGGAAAACATTTGCCTCATTGCCATGTTTTGCTGTGTGCATGGCTGCAGCTGAAAGAGCTGTTTCCCAGGTTCCGACTGGCCCTGCCCCCTAAACGCTGGTTCAAAGACAACTATGACATGGAATTTCTAGAGGAGCGACAGATCGGATTGCAGACCTTCTTACAGAACCTGCTGGCGCACAAAGATATCATCAACAGGTGAACAGCACAGTGTAGGATTAGTTTAGTGGTTCCGGCTGTTCGATTCCCTGGTGGAAGGTCATGGGTTCGAGCCCCGGAGTTGGCCTACCTATAACTTAAGCATCCTTGAGCAAGATGAGTAACCCCTATTTTGTAATACTTGTAATTGTGCTCATTGTAAGTCGCTTAGGATAAAAGCGTGCACTAAATGACGTAATTGTATGAGTTCTGAGTTGTTTAAACCAAGATATGAACATTTCTTTCCTCCCCAGTGAAGCGGTCAGGCAGTTCCTTTGTCTAGATGACCCACCAAGCCCGTTTGACAGACTGGAGGAGAGTAGGGTAATCCTTTTCTGCTTGTCTTTACGTTAGATACAGTATAGCGATAAAACTACCGGCCTTATTGGAATGGCTTAGGGTATACTTTTAATTAAATTGTAATTTAATGTCACTTAAATTATAGTTCCACATTTTCTAAATGCGGGAAGCCCGGTCCGCAACCATAATGGTGCGAACCTCAGCAGGTCAAGAGATCTACTGTAGAAAAGCACCTGGTTGCAAACGTCTTGCTCCTGCCTCTGTCAACACAGACTGTTATTTGATTAACCAAGGTGTGTTTGCTCTTGTCTTCTGTAAAGGCGTTCTGTGAGACCTTGGAAGAGACTAACCATCGGCTACAGAGAGAATTGCTTGAGAAGCAACAGGAAATTGACAACTTACAGATTGTTCTAGAGGAGAGAGATACGTACATTGGACTCCTGGAGAGAAAAGCGAAGTACTTGCGAGACCTATGTTAATGCACAAACAGAGAATGGACAACACGTGTACTACTTTTTAGTTCTGCCTTTTTAGTTTTATTTCCTCTTTGGTGGATTAACCACTGATTTTAGGGCAAAGAGTGTCGCACATTTTTGTTACAATGTTACACCTAGACACTGTTGTTGTTGTTATTATTATTATTATTATTATTATTATTATTATTATTATTATTCAAGAAAATTGACTGTATCTGAACTGCATTTGGAGTTGTAGTATTTATTGGCAAAAAGCATGTGTCCTTTTGTGTGCTAACGTTTTTCTGTACTAATGATATCCATTTACTGTACACAGTGACGCATTTCTCAGAAAAGAGATGTCTGACAGTCCCAGCCAGGTCTCGGTTGTGAACAAACGAAGTCACACAGAAGTCAATGAAGAGGTTCATGATGGCGAGAAATGCTCTCAAACTGAGGCTGATCAAGAGTCTAATCTAGGAAAAAGGTATAGTATCTGAAAGGGCCTGCCAGATTAAATAAGGCTTAATAGTCACTGAAGTGATACTGTACTATTGTCTCCCGGTATTATTTCTAAGAAGTCTAAGAAGAAAAAGTTCAAGGTTTCTGACAAACCGACCATTATGTAATATATATATATACTTTTGTCCTCAACAGTTTTAATGCTCCAGAACCAAATAAAAGTCACAGCGCTTACTGGAGTACTCTTGTCATCACTGGTTCACCGGCTCCATCTTAAATCCAAAGAGGAATTGAAAAACCAGCATTCCAGAACTGTTGAAAGGAATCAATGCTTTCCCCCAAATACATGTGCTTATTGAGAAAATAATTTTTGAATATCATAGACAGACATACAGTACTGTCCACGTTTCATACATTTCAGAAGGATGATTTTAATTATCATTCAGAATGTATTTTTGTTGGTGCCTGCACTTGACAGTTTTATCTCAGGACAATGAAGGTAACTCATTTATATGTGGTCACTTAGTTGCAAGTTGGCATAAGTAGTGTGTAACTAGACACACGCACACGTACAACCTTTAAATTGTATTCAGATGCCACTGAATTTGTTATTAAAATCTAATGCTGCTTGCCAACAAGGCTTTTATTTCTAGCTTGCATCTTTGCCCATGTTGAATATAAGCACATTACCAGAGGGTGGCGCTGTAATAACAGTTTATAACCAGCCAAATGTAACTGTCAATGGGTAGGGAACTACATGTTCTCTTGTCCAAACCGCCATGGACATTTTCATTAACCTTCAACATAGCACAGTATACTCACTCGCAGTTAAACACAAATATCTTGCCAAAACTGCTTTAAAGAATCAAACTCAACCATGCAGTAAAAATGTATCACATTTTGTTGTGTATTGCCAACGTATACCACAGTATACCACCATTGCCACCGTATACTATGACAAATCAATTCAATAGAATAGGATTTGGTATCAATGAGAACATTGACCTAAATTAACAGACTGAATAGTGGCATAAGGCCTATTTTTAGACAGTAAATATAGTAAAATATTCTGGTATGGTAATAAGCATCACAACTGAATATTTAGTCTGGTCGAGATAGGCTAAGTGGGTATGTTTGTGGGATAGTAGTGAGATAAGAAATGGGAAGGTATTAGGTTAAGGTAACCTAATGACCTGAAATTCTTGACATTTAATTCAGTTGACATTTGTAACTTGAATTTCAATGTTTCCAATATTTCCAATTTAACGGAAAGTCTTTGTAAT
The DNA here is from genome assembly GCA_025447815.1 of Percopsis transmontana. NCBI lineage: Eukaryota > Metazoa > Chordata > Actinopteri > Percopsiformes > Percopsidae > Percopsis > Percopsis transmontana. The sequence goes on from JAOEHI010001646.1 coordinate 18,970, forward strand.
GTAAAAGTTATGTAACCATAATGATGCAAACTGCTCCTGTCATTTTAATACGGTTTCATGCGAATGAGGTTTCTAGTAAGCCTTGGAAGAGACCAACTGATATAGCTGAACTACTGAAAATTGATAATATTTAACAATTTCAAGATTTCTCTGGAACATAGAGGGTTTCTAGCCCCCACCCAGGCAGACTATAAATGGCAGAACTAGATGGATTGTTGGATTGTTGCTGGCTGAAAGGTCTGAATAGGCCTTTACAGAAGGCTGTCTGTCTACAGAAAGCAGGATAAGCAGCATATTAGACAGTCTTGGATATTTCGGCCTGGTCTTTCTACCTGGAGGCTACTAGATGATCTTATTAGTGTCCAAGTCAAGATGTACTGTATGACCCTCTGATACTTCAATTTAGAGGTTCTGCTCTTTTATGTATTAAAACATGAGGTCTTGTAGCCACCTGCCTTTCGATGGGTTTATACTGGCTGAGAGACAAGGTTCACCTGTGTAGTGGTTATTATGTTCTAGGTTAAATAACTAGTGGAAGCATTATTGTTTATGGATTCCTTGATCTTGGTTGGTCCTGAGTTTGATCCATAATAGCATACAGGTTAATGACTGAAAAATAGAATATTGTAGAGGCTCATTTTCATTTCATGTACAGACCTCGCTTGATTGACATCTCCCTGACTCATCTACTGTATTGTTTGTTTTGTTTCACCCGTTAGGGCGGGACAACTGTCTCTGTTTTTATGATTGGTTCACTATTTTTAGACATAGTGCCATAGTAAGGTCTTAGACTGTGCCAGGCCCAAACCCCATGTGCCTCTGATCAGGACAAATTGGGGGAAAGACACCGTATATTGCTAACTGCAATATAAACTTTTTGTGCATTTCATATTTTCCACAACATTGACTCACATTTGTTTCCACTTCATATGGTTCCTTGACGGTTGTATACTGTGAGTATAGGATGAACTGAAGAAATGTGGCCAGTTTGACTCTTGAACTCACATATTAATAGAATATAATCCATTAATGACAGACCAGAAGATGTAAAAAGACTGACATTACTATTGACAAAGCATTTTAAAGCCAGGAAAAGTAATTACATTTGAGAACTTGTTTGTTCTAATATTGGTAAAGTGTAAGAAACCTCATCCATGCCAAGTACAATAAACTCGGCTAGAAGTGACAATCAAGTGTTGTCTACATAGGGGGTTTTGTGGATTCTACAATGGCATACAATCACCGCTGTTGAGAAACGCTACAGGTTTAAATAAACTCAGGCATATCCAAAAAAATAATGAAATATTAAGATACATAAGCCATTTAAACTCATGGGATTTAGGACTGCACTTTATTAAGGAACCGTATTTTAAATGTAGCTAATACAGTATGTTCATTTCAAAGGCTGGAATATGCTGTTATGTGGGCTACTGCAATGCTGAGCAACACTGTGCTTACGCAACTTCTTTTTCTATTCCCAAGAGATAGAGGTAGATGTATAAATATTTACCTGTATTATTTCTCAATTACAATTGCAGTCTCCAAGCTAAGAATTAACAGAGAACTCAACCACATCCCTTAACCTCCTAATGGTGAGGGGGACAAATGTAGGCGACAACTTAGGAAACAATTAACGTCCAAGACTGGCAGGTGTGCCAAAGGTGCAGAGTGGATCATTTATAATTTACATTACGTCTACCAACCATTACGTCTACCATTACATCGACCAACTGTAAATGCATTGGTGGATTGTGACTAAGAACTCATTCCCTGATGAACAGTAATGACAACGTAGGCTGAATTGGAAAGGAAATGGGCCTTGACGTGTACCCTGCTGTGAGATAAATGCGTTAGCGGTAGCGTTTGCAAAATCAAAAACAAAAGATAGCCTAAATACATAGAAAGAACTAATTGTTCCATAAATCGAATGTATGAGCAAAATCAATGTAGGCAACAAGGTTAGCTACACCAAACACTATTTCTTATGAATGTAGGCTAACCCAAATGTTTGGGACATTTACAAATTTCATTTATAGAAAAAAAGTTTAAAAGTAGGTATTTAGAGTTATAGAATAAGCTAAATTGACTGAAGGCACACACACGAGCTGCGCGTACAAAAACATCACCACCACCCACTAGTAGCTCTCTTTACCCTCCCAAAAAATAAGACCACAGTACAAGATTCGATGGTCGAAGCTATTTCAAGCAATATTTATTGCATTTAAAGAGACCCGTGAGAGCAAACGGAGATACAGGTCGATTTACAGTAAAACAAACTGTATGTAAGGTTTAGTTTCTTTGCTATAGCATTGGACTACACAATATTGACTTTCCGTGCAATATTAATTTTATTCTTTCATCAGCAGATTTCACCAGAATGTGGAAGATAACGAGTAAATTCTTCCTCTTAATTTGCCTGCTCGTCATTCCTTTGTCTTGGGCAGAAGATATGAAGAAAGATTCGAGCAAAAATGAAAATGAATCAGGTAAGCCAATAAGGTTATCAATTTTATGAAGATATTCTTTTGCACCTTTTAAATGTAAAACGTCCTTAAGATGCAGATTTCGGGTCGATCAATTCTGTCACCGATGTTTGTCGTGCGTGAACGAAAATATTATGTTTTTATGAATACATAAAACTGCATGGCACCATAGTCATATGTAGCCTATTGCAGGCAATTTCATTCGTTCGCACTATTCAACAGGTTGCATTGCAAAATGTAGGGGCTACTGAATGGAGTTTGAAAGCACGTCGTTGCTTATTCTGTTTTATGGGTTAGTTTATCGTGGCCATATGCGTATATATAAATAGGCATGGGCCTATATAAACCTATTTTATGAACTGAGAGTGAAAGCGCACTTACTTTACAATGATTTCAAATTGCTTTCACCTACAGAAAATTTTGAAGTCCAGGAACGCTTTGTAGCGTTTTTACATCCAGTGACGGTTTTAGCCTGTATGGCGCCCTGGGCGAACCTCTCCTTCGGCGCCCCCCCAAAAAACAAAACAAAAAATAACACAAAAATTCAGAAGTGCCCAAATACATCTGTTGCACAATTAAGTACATGTCATTATGCACAATTTTTCAAACTTTCAGAATATGAACCAAATGAACCATAGAACCTCCTTTTCTAGACTAGTCTAGTCTAGAATTCTAGGCACAAGATACCCCAAAAGATATAAAATATCATGGTTTTAAGTTAGCCTACAACAGTGGAAATTTCCCCTTACTGAGCTCAGGACCTAGTCAATCAGTGTGTGTGTTACTGTGCATTCAGACCAGAGGCGGCGAGAGCGTCAAAGCGACTGGAAGTCATTATTTTCTTTGCCAGTCAGCGTCGCAATTTGCGAGGCAGGACATAGCAGGACATAGCAGGACATAGCAGTTTGACATAGCAGGCTGTCAAACTGGTCCCTGTCCAACCTGAAATATCTCCGGAATCTGCCGTCATCCTGCCGCAAATTCCTGCACCAGCCGGGATATTCCCCGAGCTGTTGACGGGCTTGGAGAATCGGCACAAAGGTACCGGTTGACATGGTTGTTGCCCCTTTAAACGAAGTTTGCAAGACCAAGCATTCTGAATGAACTTTGCCACCTATTTGAACCACAACACAACAGCAAGCAACATAGCATTAGCAACATAGGCTAACAGAGTGTAGGCTAGTAGCCTATTTCATTACATGCATGATATTATGCTCATAAAGAGATGACACAGCTGCATACCTTTATCTTTTGTGCGTTTCTCTTCTTTCCTTTTTTTCCTGGGCATCTGATGGCTTAGACATTTTCGTGTCCACTTTTTTTGTGTTGATTTAGAGGTGCGCTATTTGATAGATTCCCCCGCTCCCCCCTACCTCGTGGGGAGCCCTGAGGTGACGTCAACCTCCCCCAAGCTCCCTCCCCATCTCCTACTTCTGAGTGTGAGTCAGACCCTCCCAGCAGCAGGCAGTAGCCTGCCTCGCTGACAAACTACAAACTGAATTAAGGCTCCCAATTAGGGCTCCCAATTAGGGCTCCCAATTAGGGCTCCCACTCCAACAAGGTTAATTGACCCACACCGTGACATGATATCATTGACGTGACGTGCAAATGAGTGATAGAAAACTGATTGCACAACATTTGTAAAAAATTTTGTGCGGCAAAAATGCACATACCTAAATCCGCCACTGACTATACATCATGCATTTAATCTTAAGGGAACAGAGAAACAGTAAACATGTCATCGCCAAGCTGAAAGTTATTCTTTTGGCAAGTCGGAGGAGATGCAGTATAGCCAATGACTTGACTGATATAGGCTAACTGACAATACCATATGGCAGTTATAGTTTCATCGAAGTTTCATCAAAACAGACTCACAAAGGGGCAGGGAAAAAGGGACACATATTTTCATGTTCGCCAACTTGTGCAGCACTTTCAGTGCTGGGTTTGTGCATCAGGGGCGTCTGTAGACATCAGTGGCCTAGCCCAGACTTGTGTTGTCATGATACCAACATTTGGATTTCGATACTGATACCAAGTAAAGTATCACGGTACTCGATACTGAAACGATACTAATGATTTAATTAAAAAAGGGGTAATTTGACAATGTTTTTCCAATGTCAGTTGGCTGCTTCAGCGTAGCAGAGGCCACACTTGGATTGCACAACTGGTGTTGTTGATCTGCATACTTGTGAACGCCTGATTTTCAGCAGCTTGCAAGTTATGGTAAAGTTAAAGTTTTAAACTTTACATAGAAATGTTCAAGCCAAATTAGACAGTTATCATTTACCTTAATTGTCTTGTCAAACTCCGATGGTGAAAAAAGTTTGCTTGTCACAAAATAAATCGCACTTGTTTGACTTATATTGGAGGGCAGGGGCTTGGACATGATGTAATTATTTTATCTATCATATTCGCTAACCTGTCGGTCTGTGAATTCTTTATACAGCTCCGCATGTCTGTCGGCAAGGTGCTTAGCCAAGTTCGATGTGTTACCTCCCTTGGTCAGAATTTTTTTTTACAGACTGGCCTCGTGGTGTCTGTAGGCTTTCCTTCACTGTCAACGATGTAAGCGGAATTTCGCTTTATCCGTCTGATTTTTCTGCAAGCCGTGGTGGCTCTCGTAATGTCTTACCACAGCATATATGGAGAGAGTGGAAGCAGGGCGCTGCATATACACATACAGGAAATACGGTTCTTTCTCTAAAACACGGCCATTCATAAAGTACCGATACTAATAGAATGGGGTATCGTAACGTTTTTAACAGCAGGGTATGGCGATACCTTTCTAATATTGGTATACGGTGTTAACACTAGCCCAGACCATTCTCACCTTAATCTTCCCCATAAAATCAGCTACATGAGATAACATAGCACACTTGCTGCATATACTGTAGCTACAGTAGGCCAGAAAAACCCACTGCAGGGTTCACACCACAGTGATTTGCTTTGTTTTTGCCACAAACATCAAAGAAGATTGTTCAAAGTCCTCACAGTCCTTCTCTCATGCTCATTTCTGGTACTCTGTTGCTACAAGGCGATGCTTTAATGCCACTAGGGTGCCCCTATGGTAGAAAAGGCATTCTAAGGTCACAATAGAGGGGCACTAGCTCAATTGCCCCTCTGATGTGATGTTATGGTAAAAATTATTTAGGTTTTAGTGAAAAGGACAGGGGTGGTCAGAAAACCACCAGAATAATGTGCGTCATTTGATAAGTTTAGTTGATAACGACAGCTAGAATTGCCTGTGTTTGAAGGAAGTTGTAAAATACTTTATTTATATATATTTTTCGCTTTATGTTTTCAATGTTTTGAAAACATAAATGTCAGTTGAGTATGTCGTCTGTGTAGCCTAGTGATGTAAGTTGTTGTGGTGTCGCATATTATCTGTCAAAGAGGTCGCGATATATGTAAAATAAATACGATATAGAAACCTTGTGGGACACCTTAGTGGAATTTGTAGCTGAATAGAAGCTGAAAGGAATGAAACAAGGGAATATTGTCAAATTGGGGATATTGGATAGCTGCTTGGGGATTTGTTTTTGTTTTTAACGCTCGCTTGCACAGTGAAAAAAAACATAGCCTACTTTTGGCACTACTGAAAGATGTTAAAAACTTTAAAATTACAACCACGACCACAGAAAACTGGAACAGTCTTTAATCCCGACTGGAACAATAACTCATATTTCTGCAGTTATGGAAATGTAATACATATAGTGAGACAATGATGGACTTGCTGGGTTATAAGCCTCTGACCAAAAACCCCATACTGTGTGTGGAATGACCAAACCAATTTAAATGAACAAATTAACCACTAAGGGAAGAACATTTTAAACAAATTAGAGAAAAAAATCATTTAAACCCAAAGCACCTTTTCTGAGGGTTTTAATGGGTAGTTTCAAAAGACTATTAGAAAAGAAAGAAGCCTTGTTGGCAAACCAAATGTAATGTTTATAAAGATGCTCGTAATAGTGTTTTTTTTTTTTTTTTAACAGTGAAACTGAATTTAACTTTACCGGCTATGTTTACACGCATGCAATTTGGTTTTCAACCTTATTTCCAAAAAGAAAATATTTTGAATGTACTGAAATAGTCTGAATTCCATATCATGAAATACGTGCATGCATGTAAACATATGAAACAAAAATGTGAAGATCTAATCAGTAGTGCATGTTTAATATGTTATTTCCAACAGTTTTTCAAGGGAGACACAGAAGACTGTTTGCCAGGCGGAGGATATCTCCAGCCAATTACTCTATTCCTGTAAGTGTTTTTTTTTACTGTCCTGCTACGATAAATATCCTAAACCTCCCACAGAGAATGGGGCCACAGGCCTTTTTAAATCAATCTCGGGGTTTCAAACAACCGTTTGTGATTCCCAAAACTATGTTGTATGAACCACTATGACCCAATACACAAATATTATTTTAATAATAACATAATTTTTTTTAACAGCTAATATTTGTTAAAACAATCCATTGGATAGAAAAAATATATAATAAATTAAAACCGTTATTATCATTAGTAAATTATATATACTGTATACATAATAATAATTATTTATTATATTATTATATTATTTCAAAATAATCGTAACACAAGCATCCCACCACCCCTTCGGGGGGTCGACCAACCGCTTCAGAGGTTATCCCCACTATCTCCACCCAGAAGGTGGGAAGGAGCGGCAAGGATTGTCTCAGGGAGGAAATTAACCGAGTCCTTGGAAGAAAATGAGCCTCTCTCTCTCTTTCTCTCTCTCTCTCTCTCTCTCTCTCTCTCTCTCTCTCTCTCAATTGAATTAAATTCAATGAAGCTTTATTAGCATGACAGTTATTACAATCTTATTGGTAAAGCTAAAGGTACAGTAACAATATAGAACTCCCCAGTAATAATACCAGTCAAAATAACATTAAGAACAATAACAACAGTACTGTTTGAAATACGAAGTAACAAATCATACTGTGCAAATAAATAACTAACACCTATTACAACGTAGTAATTACACCAGTCATAATAACATTCAGAACAGCAATAATCTGTATAATTTCAAAGACACAGTAACAACAAAATACTAAAGTCCAAATAAATAAATTATAACTAAAAGCTAACAGTTTAAGGCAGGTCACAGTAGACTCAGGTTGTCCCTCATTTTGTAGCATTCTGATGAAGTGTCCATCTAGGGGGGCTGTGCTTCCCTCCCCTAAGACCACTGGCATCTTTTTGTCATCGGTGGTGAACGATGGGTGTTAGTGTTTCCAATGTACTAAAGAAATGCTGTCTGGTTTTTGTATATTGTTGGCAGTGTAGTAGACTCTCTCTCTCTCTCTCTCTCTCTCTCTCTCTCTCTCTCTCTCTCTCTCTCTCTCTCTCTCTCTCTCCTTCTCCCTCCCTCCCTCCCTCCCTCCCTCCGTCCCGCTGCGTATCAGAAGCACAAGGCGGAGGCGGTGACCCCGGCCCGCCGCTGCGGCCGCCTGATGGACAACTGCTCGGCCCACCTGCCGTGCTGTGACCCGTGTGCCTCGTGCCGCTGCCGCCTCTTCAACACCATCTGCCACTGCTGGAGGATGGGCCAGCAGTGCTCACACAAGGCCTAGGTGGACGACCTGTGCACACACACACATGCACACACATACAGTTCCACACCCACAGGCATACGCGTACCTACAAGCACGCACACGCACACGCACATACACATACATAATCCGCATCGCTAAGTGTGTTTCTACCTCTTCTCCAGGGAACAGCAAGTGCATCACAGTGTGCAAAGCATTACGAACACCTGATAGTGGGGTTTTAGTGGGAACGCCGGTGGAAACAAATGCTTTTCCCAGCCCCCCTCTTGTTGAGATTTACAGTATTCAGCTGCGAGGCGTATGGCCATTAAAGAGAGCTTCACTGTTGCAGCATTTAGTGAAACACATGCTCTTGCTATATTACTTACGATATTACTGTAAATTTACGGTGGGGTTGAAAATAACATGGACGCTGTGTTAGGAAGTGCTGTGTAATTCTATATATTCTGAGGTGTGTTTCTGACATTTTGCGCATTTCATATATATAAGAAGACCCTGGTATACTTAAACGCTATATCAAAGAACTCAGTACAGTGTCAGTGTAGCGGCAACAAATGTATGTAGAAAGTAGCTTGTACAGTGTGTTTTGTGCCTTCAACCTCTGTTTCCATGTTGGCTAACTGTGATGCTGTTGTTTGATTTTGTATATCTTTACTATTTCTGTGTAAGCTATGTGGAGAGGGGGCGAACAATTCCCTGGATTTCCTATGGAAGAGAAATTACCTTTCTAAACCCTCGTAACCTACAGGTGACCTTTGTGTGGTATGCATGACGAGATCTTCAAATTTGAGTTTAACCCCCCCCCCATATTTCTATGTAAATTGAATAAAGACTGTCTATGAACACATACTTTATTAATGCCCTCTTTCTTTTACTGTCTCTACTGGCAAATATTTATTTTATTTTATGAGAATATATTTTAAGAAGGACAACTTGTGAAAGTTGTGAAATACCAGTCAATGGTGTGTGGATTTATGGGGGAAAGAAACCAAAGCTTATTAAATATATATGAGACATGGGATCAAAAGATAGCATCAAACACAATCATTTTATTTTTTTGTAATGTTTGGGTAAGGGGGCATAAATGTATATTGATCAAATATTACGAAAATAAGGATACAGCAAGAAAGAATTGTGGTTATAATTAGCCTACATTTTACTTCTACTTCATTAAAGGTACACTTCTCAATTGCATCTGCAGGACCCCACATTTCCTCCCCATCTCACTGTTGCATGAAAGTGCACATGGCTGTAAGGGGAGGGGCAGAGGGGCTGAGAGGGAGGAGCAGAGAGAAGTGCCAGGCACACAGCACTTAAATGCAGCAAGGGCATTCACGTTTCAAACCAAAACAATGTTTTTGTTAGCCTGTGCAGATAAAGGAGAATTGACAGGTGGAAATTTAGTTTTTAAAGCTCCCAATAATCAATAGTTTATGTGAGGGAGACTTATGTGAGGGCCCACTGATAAACGGTTTAGTAAATACAACAACTAATAAGTTCAACCAAGGAGGTTGAATAAAAATTTGTGCTTACTGTAGTGTTTGTTTATGGTTGGTGACAGAATAGATGATAATGATGAAAACTGAGAGGTGTTAAAGCCATAATTTAACTTTGGTTACACCCGGTTCAGTATGAATGATTCTTTGGTCCTACAGAGTTGAGGGTTTAACCAAAGTTCAGTATCAAAAAATTTTGAGCTTGCCGTGTGGCTGGTCCAATATTGTGTATTGTTTTCCTACAACAAAGATTCATCCCCAGACGCCACTATCTGAAGCACTGTCTTGGTCAAACGATCAAACTGTGGCTTTATGGACTATAAGGTTTGAAGCTAATCAGAATAGATTAGGAATTTGTCAAAAAGAAATTTCCTCATGTTAAAAAATAAAGTGGACTTCTTGGGCACCAACCATAAAATGTTATTAATGTGTTGGCTTGAATGAAGGCTTGTCCCAAATCATCATTACTCATGACAGACCCTTCTTTATTATTTAGCTGTAAAGTGCAAGGTACCATGAGCTCTTCAGCAGCTTCATATTGGAATCCACAGGTAACACAGAAGCCTTTGAGCAGTCACACAACTAACAGATGTGTACCCGCCGGCTGCTTACACACCAGCGGGGCGTCTCCCTAAAACACCACATTTCGTTTCTCGCTCGTATACTTGCAACTGCATTACAGCATTTAGCTTTTCCACTGTCTCTGGTGCTCTATGCGCTTATCTTGTAAAATCTTCCTTCGGTCAGCATTTTCCGCTTGAGACTTGATCAGAGGAGGGGGCCATATTGAATATACACATAGACACAAGAGAAGGAAATTATTTCCTTAGAAATGAATTTATTAACACACACATAGCTTAAAATGAACGGTTACACGTGCAAAATTAAACTTCTTCTTTTAAATGAGTCCAAACATTTTATGTAAGGATGAATCTTATAATAATAATTCACTGTCTAACAGCCTCTAGGGTTCATGTCAAATGGAGCCACATTGCGCCTGTTCAGAGGTGTCAATTGACTTCCTGCTGTGGCCGGTGTGTTGTTTACCTGGGGGGACCAGTCTGTTTGAAGTAGGATCATTGCACATGTAATAAGGAGCATCAAAGCATCTTTGTTGGTGTCTGGTCACTACATGACCTTCCATGACCATTCATGAGCTTTCATGAATGGGCATTGTTGTTGTAATACCTCAATTAGCTGTTTTAGCAGTGAAACAAACATTTATTTGAAATGTGTAAGGTTGCAGCTTTAATGGTGGGAATGTGTAAGGTGGCAGCTTTAATGGTAGGAGCTATGGAATTCCATGGTGTCAAAGAGGAATGGGGAAAGAGGAATGTGTTAGTCATGGAAAACAAAAAAATGCAGAAGTTGAAACAGAGGCATACTTGCACAAAGCCTGGTTAACTTATTATTTGGCACCATGGCCCTCTGTCCGGAGCTCGGTTTCAATGTGAATCACGGCTATCTGGAGGGCCTGGTTCGAGGAATGAAAGCTGGAATTCTGACCCGCGCTGACTACCATAACCTGGCCCAGTGTGATACACTTGAAGGTAAGGCGTTCGCACATAACTTAGTGATTAGGTTTTTGAATGAGCGTGTGAAGGCATTTCTCTATGACACAGCTACACACTGTTTTATTTGCATTGTTTGTGTGGATAAATGGGATGGTCTGATATTCTGGGGGAAGATCGTTTGTATTGAGCCTGGGAGTGCCTTTGAGAGCGCTCCATTTTTGTTTTTGAAACACTTAACACGGAAAACCGTATATAGCCTGAGCCTGAAATGTCAGAGATGTATTTAAATTCCCACTGACATCAAACACAATGCTCGTGTGTGTGTGTGTGTGTGTGTGTGTGTGTGTGTGCGTGTTTCCGCATGGGCTGTTAGTCATGGTCAGCAATTATTCACGGTGGAATCAATGAGTTATGTCTACTTTGTCAAAAGCAGTACTTGCCCTTATGTGACTTGAGCCTCATGAGCGAGGTATAAATTACACTATAACTCATCTCCCACTGCTCTGTGGCAACTCAGAAGAACACGTTTTACTGAATGCAGATGTTGCCATGGACATACTCACGGCCTTGTGTGAAGGCAGCAGTGTCCCTCGTGGTCTCCTCCAATAAACGTGATGCGTTGCGTTGGGCTATTGATAACTTCTCCCCCCGTCCCCCACTGTCCCCGCAGACATGAAGCTGCACCTGCAGACAACAGACTACGGGCGCATGCTGTCCTCGGCTAGCGACGCGCTAACGGTGTCTTTGGTGGACGGCGCGCTGAGGGAGAATCTCGTCGCCGAGTTTAACTGCCTTCGCTCCAACGCCTTGCCATCGTTTTCCACCTTCATGGACTACATCACGTATGTTACAGCATCCCAGACACCGCTTTGCGGATGCGCTCGGTCTAGGTGAGGGCTCGGAATGAGTCCTCGGTTTTGGCATTCAGCTTTGGACTTCCCTGCGAACCCTCAAAAAGGTTCACAGCTTTCCCCCTCACGCAAGCAAGTTTTAATAGTGTAGCATAAAGCAGACTATAAATATATATAGAGGGCAGGATAGTCTAGTGGTCTATTGGACTCCCAGCCGGAAGGTCGTGGTTATGAGCCCCAGAGATGGCCTATCTGTAAGCATCCTTGAGCAAGATACTTAACTCCTACCTGCTCCATGTAATAGCATCATGTAATTGTAAGTCGCTTTGGATAAAAGCGTCTGCTAAATGACCTAATTGTAATAAATAAATATATATATAGGCTAATATACATTATAAACCATATCAAATCAAGTAAAAATTAATAAGAATATAAAGTATCTTTAATTTTTAATATTATTTTGAAAGATAATTTTGTGAACCCCCCAAATCTGAGTCACAGCTCATAGAAATTAAATAATTAGCCTATAATATAATGTGTAATTATAACATAAGAAATGTGCCGTAGGCCTATACACAATGATAAAAACCAGCGGTATAAAAACAATATCTATGCATAGTACATCAAACCTGATAACACCAGATAACTTATCAGATCATCTTGTGACCCACCAGAAGCACCTTGCGAGCCCTCAGGGGACCCTGACCCCCCATAGTGAGAACCACTGACGTAGATCTCCATTTAAGTCCCATCCTGGGATGAGATTCATTTATTCATCACTCAGTTTACTCGGTAAACAGTGTTTTTTTGGGGGGGGGGGGGGGTGTTTGGTTAAAGTTCCTAGACGGCACATAAGGGCTGATGTTTTTGATGCATAAATAAAAAAAAGGGAAAACAAC